>CM029604.1:93283479-93330979 GCA_017311375.1 Mytilus coruscus
AAATGTACAAGATATACACCACTGTGTGTCATCACCACTGGATATAGGTACCCTTTGGCCTGGTTCTCTGTTCGTTTTATCTAAGAAAAACTACATAACTGTACATATACAAACATATAGGTACCAAGGTATCCAGCTATTCGCTGGTATTTGTACAGTAATGTTGCTTTTCTAAGACAATGAACAGAGAACCAGGCCAAGGGTACCTATATCCGGTGGTGATGACACACTGTGTACACACTTCTAGTGTATAATTGTCCACTACACTTAACTCTTGCAATTTCTCAAATTGGTTCGCATTTTTACTTTGAATCATCTGGGACTTTTGAGTTGACCCATTATATTTATGAAAATAGTTTATAACTTAATAGATTGGCAACATTTCTGCTTTTATAACTAATAACAAATCCTTATGACTATTTTTTTACGCAAAATCAAGCATAACATGTTAAAACTCGTGTTTTATATATACATATCACTATTTTATACTTACACATTTATCTCTAGAACAAATTGTACTATACAGTCAGTTTTAAATTTACGAAACTGTCTTTAATAATATTCTGTTCATGTATGTAATCTTTGAAGACCAGTCCTCTATAAATCAGTTACAGTAGTTATATCCCCATTCCAAAGGAAGGGGTTTACTATTCTACTCCTGTCTGTCCGTATATATGTTTGTCCACCTGGTCCATGACAGTTCCGTCGTATTTTTGTCAATCTCAGGAACTACAAATAATAGTTTCCTTAAATTTATTATCATGCTTCTTGTCAGCATGCTATACCACGTGGTGCGGTTTCAGATTGATAGCTCATCAAACTTCCTGTTAATGAAATACTTAATATATATTCTAAGCATAATGGTCATATATGACATTTTCGTTTCAATTTTCTAGGGATTCTAGGGAAATTTGTGAACATGCTAAAGCTTGACATGCTAAAACGTGTTGTTTGTTTTCATATTCGTTTCTTTAACTCCCTGTTCACCACATACTTATTGCGGAATATCAAGCTCTTCTTGTTTTACATTTGTCATTTCGGGGCCTTTTTATACGACCGCAAAAACATTTTGCGGTCGTATATTGGTATGACGTTGGCGTCGTCGTCGTCCGAAGACGCATTGGTTTTCGCACTCTAACTTAAGTTTAAGCGAATGGATCTCTATGAAATTTTACCATAAGGTTCAATATCACAAAAGGAAGGTTGGGATTGATTTTAGGGGTTACGGTACCAACAGTTAAGGAATAAGGGGCCAAAAAGGGGCCAAAAATAAGCATTTTTGTAACTTCCAGACATAACTTGTGTGCTAGTGTATGGATCTCTCTGACATTGTACCACAAGGTTCCATATCACAAAGGGAATGCTGGGATTGATTTTTGGGGGTAATTGCCTCAAAATTCTAGGAAATTAGGGGCCAAAAAAGGGGCAAAAAACAAGCATTTTTCTAGTTTCATGACAATAACTTGTGTTCAAGTGTATGGATCTCTCTGAAATTGTACTGCAAGGTACCATACCTCAAAGGGAAGGCTGGGATTGAGTTTGGGGTGATGAATCATAAGGGGTTCAAAAATTTAGGGGGTTTCCTTTTTCCTTTTTTTTCTTTAACATTTTCCATTTTAAGTTGGTTATTTCTGATTTATATTTAAAAGCAAATAATAATGATATGGCAGGAGATACACACCAAACAGGATGTGTAAATTATTATATAATAAGTATTGTGCAATAGCAAGAAATTTTCAAGTGCACAGTATTGCGCAATAGCAAGAAATCTTCAATTGCACAGTATTGCGCAATAGCAAGAAATATCCAATAGCACAATATTGCGCAATAGCAAGAAATTGTCAATTGTACAGTATTGCGTATTAGCAAGAAATCTTCAATTGCACAGTATTACGCAATAGCAAGAAATATCCAATAGCACAATATTGCGCAATAGCAAGAAATTGTCAATTGTACAGTATTGCGCAATTGCAAGAAATATTCAATTGCACAGTATTGTGCAAAAGAAGATACTTTGTATAAATTGCTTATTTCTTGACCAATTTCAATGGGGTTTTATTCTTGAACTCTTGGGGTTCTTTAATATGCTGAATCTAACCGTGTATTAAGTTTTTGGATTTTGGGCCCCGATTTTAAATTGGTCCACAATGAGGTCCAAAGGGTCCAGAATTAAACTTTGTTTGATTTCATCAAAAATTGAATTATTGGGGTTCTTTGATATGCTGAATCTAACCGTATTTAGATTCTTAATTTTTGGTCCCGTTTTCAAATTGGTCTACGTTAAGGTCCAAAGGGTCCAAAATTAAACTTAGTTTGATTTTAACAAAATTGAAATTCTTAGGGTTCTTTGATATGCTGAATCTAAACATGTATTTAGATTTTTGATTATGGGCCTAGTTTTCAAGTTGGTCCAAATCGGGTCCAAAATTAAACTTTGTTTGATTTCAACAAAATTGAATATAAGGGTTCTTTGAT
Organism: Mytilus coruscus; assembly: GCA_017311375.1. Lineage (NCBI taxonomy): Eukaryota > Metazoa > Mollusca > Bivalvia > Mytilida > Mytilidae > Mytilus > Mytilus coruscus. The sequence goes on from CM029604.1 coordinate 93,285,955, forward strand.
ATGCTGAATCTAACCATGTATTTAGATTTTTGATTTTTGGGCCCGTTATCAACTTTGTCCACATTGAGGTCAAAAGAGTCCAAAATTAAACTTTGTTTGATTTCATCAAAATTGAACTCTTGGGGTTCTTTGATATGCTGAATCTAACCATGTATTTAGATTTTGGATATTGGACCAAAATAGGTGAATGTCCAATTTAAAATTTTAAGTTCTTAGACCACATTCATTCTGTGTCAGAAACCTATGCTGTGTCAAATATTTAATCACAATCCAAATTCAGAGCTGTATCAAGCTTGAATGTTGTGTCCATACTTGCCCCAACTGTTCAGGGTTTGACTTCTGCGGTCGTATCAAGCTGCGCCGTGCGGAGCATTTTATTTAGCTTGATATGCGGTATGGGTTTTGGTCATAGTTGAAGGCCCTACGGTGACCTATTGTTGTTAACTTCTACGTCATTTAGTTTCCCGGCTGTGGAGAGTTGTCTAATTGTAAATGATACCACATCTTCTTAGTTTACATTGTATAAAAAAGGTTTGCATATCACAAACATAGTTGCAAATATTTCAAAAAAATGTGAATTTTAGGAATCATGTTCATTTTGAACTGTTGATAAAAGATAAAATCATCCTCTAGGATTCATGTTTGATCTCAATCGACAACATAAAATGCTCTTCTAGTTGCTAAAATGGAAATTCGACAATTTTTGAAACGACAGCGTGCAATAAAACTTTTCAGATCAAACTTAGTTGCAACTTTAACTTTAATTTGAAAAGAAAATGTTTAATCCTGCATATCTGCGACTCATCACGTTTTAGATGAACATTAATATTGAGATACATTTAGATAATCATACTGCGTCGCCTTTTTTTAAATTGAATTTATTTTACTTTTATTTATCATTAATCAATGTAGTTTGGAGTATTTGTAATTCTAGTACAATTTTTCTATTTGTAGATAATTGCAACAACACAAGTTTTAAGCTACTCTGAGTTTGAATGTCCATCCCGTACTGAATGGAAATTCAGAGCTGTCAGTAAATGTAACATTACAGAGGGTTACCACTGTTTATTTAATGAAAATACTAATGAGTTTGAAGAGTTTTGCAACACGAGATCGTATAATGATCCAGCAGGTTTGTTACCTACAACTATGAGTTTTGATTACAGAAACTGAAATATTATCAGTCACACTTTATATATATGTTAATTTATTGTATATTAATTAGATACTTTACGCTGTTCGCAACGTATTGATACACTACTATACTAACAAAAACTATACATCAAAACGATATAACCAGTGTATGTTTTCTTGAAAGGAAACTAGTGCAATTTCGTCCGTCTTTTTTTTATTCGAATATACTAATTGCGAATACGTAATTTAAGTTTATGTAGCTTTTATATGTTTTTAAACTTGTCTATATGCGAATTAAGCATCGAACGAACAATGCAGGGGGTGTTGACATATTTTACCAAATACGGTTTTTATACGACCGCAAAAAATTTTTGCGGTCATATATTGGTATGACGTTGGCGTCGTTGTCGTCGTCGCCGCCGCCGCCGTCGTCATCCGTCGTCGCCGTCGTCCAAGACACATTGGTTTTCGCACTCTAACTTTAGTTTAAGTGAATGGATCTCTAGGAAATTTTACCATAAGGTTCAATACCACAAAAGGAAGGTTGGGATTGATTTTGGGGGTTATGGTTCCAACAGTTAAGGAATTAGGGACCAAAAAGGGGCCAGAAATAAGCATTTTTGTAACTTCCAGACAATAACTTGTGTGTAAGTGTATGGATCTCTGACATTGTACCACAAGTTCCATATTACAAAGGGAATGCTGGGATTGATTTTGGGGTAATTGCCTCAAAATTTTAGGAATTAGGGGCCAAAAAGGGCAAAAATAAGCATTTTTCTAGTTTCAGGACAATAACTTGTGTGTAAGTGTATGGATCTTTCTGAAATTGTACTACAAGGTTCCATATCACAAAGGGAAAGCTGGAATTGAGTTTGGGGTAATTGCCCTAAATGTTTAGGAATTAGGGGCCAAAAAGGGGCCAAAAATAAGCATTTTCTAGTTTCCAGACAATAACTTGTGTTCAAGTGTATGGATCTCTGAAATTGTACTGCAAGGTACCATACCTCAAAGGGAAGGCTGGGATTGAGTTTGGGGTGATGAATCATAAGGGGTTTAAAAATTTGGGGGTTTCCTTTTTTTCCTTTTTCCTTTTTTTTTCTTTAAAATTTTCCATTTTAAGTTGGTTATTTCTGATTTATATTTAAAAGCAAATAATAATGATATGGCAGGAGATACACACCAAACAGGATGTGTAAATTATTATAATAAGTATTGTGCAATAGCAAGAAATTTTCAATTGCACAGTATTGTGCAATAGCAAGATATCTTCAATTGCACAGTATTGCGCAATAGCAAGAAATATCCAATAGCACAATATTGCACAATAGCAAGAAATTGTCAATTGTACAGTATTGCGCAATAGCAAGAAATATTCAATTGCACAGTATTGTGCAAAAGAAGATACTTTGTATAAATTGCTTATTTCTTGACCAATTTCAATGGAGTTTTATTCTTGAATTCTTGGGGTTCTTTAATATGCTGAATGTAACCGTGTATTAAGGTTTTGGATTTTGGGCCCCGTTTTTAAATTGGTCCACATTGAGGTCCAAAGGGTCCAAAATTAAACTTTGTTTGATTTCATCAAAAATTGAATTATTGGGGTTCTTTGATATGCCGAATCTAACCGTGTATTTAGATTCTTAATTTTTGGTCCCGTTTTCAAATTGGTCTTCATTAAGGTCCAAAGGGTCCAAAATTAAACTGAGTTTGATTTTAACAAAAAATGAATTCTTAGGGTTCTTTGATATGCTGAATCTAAACATGTATTTAGATTTTTTATTATGGGCCCAGTTTTCAAGTTGGTCCAAATCAGGGTCCAAAATTAAACTTTTGTTTGATTTCAACAAAAATTGAATATATGGGGTTCTTTGATATGCTGAATCTAACCATGTATTTAGATTCTTATTTTTTGGTCCCGTTTTAAATTGATCTACATTAAGGTCCAAAGGGTTCAAAATTAAACTTAGTTTGATTTTAACAAAAATTGAATTCTAAGGGTTCTTTGATATGCTGAATCTAAACATGTATTTAGATTTTGACTATGGGCCCAGTTTTCAAGTTGGTCCAAATCGGGTCCAAAATTAAACTTTGTTTGATTTCAACAAAATTGAATATATCGGGTTCTTTGATATGCTGAATCTAACCATGTATTTAGATTTTGATTTTTGGGCCCCGTTATCAACTTTGTCCACATTGAGGTCAAAAGGGTCCAAAATTAAACTTTGTTTGATTTCATCAAAAATTGAACTCTTGGGGTTCTTTGATATGCTGAATCTAACCATGTATTTAGATTTTGGATATTGGACCATAATAGGTGAATGTCCAATTTAAAATTTTTAAGTTCTTAGACCACATTCATTCTGTGTCAGAAACCTATGCTGTGTCAAATATTTAATCACAATCCAAATTCAGAGCTGTATCAAGCTTGAATGTTGTGTCCATACTTGCCCCAACTGTTCAGGGTTCGACCTCTGCGGTCGTATCAAGCTGCGCCCTGCGGAGCATTTTATTGTTCCATAATATTCCATGCCGTACACAAAAAGATAAATTGCACACACAATATCTTTATAAAATACATCTGGAAGCAACATATCTTTTATGTAAAACCTTGACGTAGATGTAAATATTAATTGGTAGCGTCTCTGCCTAGAGTGAGGGAGTTCGTGGATTCGCACCCCGGTCGTGTCAAACCAAAGACTTTAAAATTGTCATTCGCTGCTTCTCCGCTAAGCACGCGGCAATAAGGATGTAAAACAAAGACTGTTCAGCTTGGAATAATGTGTACAGATAGGGTGACATGTCATCCTGTGAACTGTTAACTTGTGAACTAGCATGTGAAAAATCCAGGTCAGTGGGTCGGTCTAGTACAAAGTAGGGTTAATATTCATATACATTAACATGTTCTAGTCCTGAATATGTGTTTGATTTGCATATATCTCAAATTGAGGCTATTTTACATTTTTGTTTTAATTTTCAATTTGTAATTATGTAAAACATGATTCAAAAATGTAATCACTGATGTCCGTGATACGGTGCTTTTTGTCCACAATTTGCTTTTTGTCCGCTTTTGCTTTTTGTCCGATAATTTTGCTTTTTGTCCGTTTTGCTTTTTGTCCGATAATTTTGATTTTTGTCCGACACTTTTGCTTTTTGTCCGTTTTGCTTTTTGTCCGATAATTTTGCTTTTTGTCCGACACTTTTGCTTTTTGTCCGTTGCTTTTTGTCCGTTTTGCTTTTTTAGCTCACCTGGCACAGGGGGCTAAGTGAGCTTTTCTCATCACTTGTCATCCGTCGTCGTCGTTAATTTTTACAAAAATCTTCTCCTCTGAAACTACTGGCAAAATTAAAGCAAAGATGGCCAAAATCATCCTATGGGTATGTAGTTTCAAAAAAAGTATCCGATGACCCCGCCCAATAATCAAGATGGCCGCTATGTCTAAAGAACATTGGGGTAAATGTAGATTTCGCCTTATATCTCTGAAACTAAAGCATTTAGAGCCAATCTGACAGGGGTAAAAACGTTCATTTAATTTAGGTCAAGATCTATCTGCCCGAAATTTTTCAGACACATCAGACAACGCGTTTTTGGGTTGCTGCCCCTGAATTGGTAATTTTAAGGAAAATTAGCAGTTTTTGGTTTTTATTTGATTGGTGTTTTATTTTTAAGTCGTTATAACGACTAAGCTTACTTGTTATAATGACTTAGCTTACTTGTTATAACGATAAAGATGCATCCGTCAATATCCATAGTGATTTACCTACGCAGGGAAAAAGACCCAAAGAGAAAAATTATTCCTCCGTCTAGATATTCACCATGTCAACTACAAAATGTAGTTCAAAGAATTAAAAGAAACATCAGAAAGCTAAACACAAAAGCATCAACGTTTACACTTTTTACAAAGCTTCCAAGGGAAATACAACTGACAATATTGTTTTTATTAATAGGATCATCTGCAGCATATATTGGTATCTTAAATCGAGTTTGCACACATTTTAGAAAACTGATTATTGGAAGTATGTATCAACTTCCAAAGGTTTCTATAAATTTTGGCACAATGACACGGTGGGTTGCAAAATAAGGTAACGAATGAAATGAGTACTGAGTTTGATGGAAGGTCATATGAGTTTTCATTGCGATCTCTTTGCATGGCATCAGGTAGAAGTAGTGGCCTTATGATCAGTATTAAAGATTTTTTAGAGGCTATACTACATGTAAATGGTTCAGCGGGTATTTTACTGTTAGAAGCACAGATACACCCGGATGGTTTTACATAACTGACTTTTATCTAAAATATGACGATGATTATTTCTATTAAGAATCAATATTAGTTCAATATTATAGCAAAAATCAAATATATACAGTATTGTATCTTGAAAGTCCCGAATAAATATCAAATTGATTTTAATCTATAAACGGTGGTTATGAAGTGAAATTTAATCACATTTATAGAAACACGTTTTCCTGTTTGTCATACCCTATCTATGTATACATATAAATATACGTCTATTAAGATTTCCTTTATTCTTAAATCGAGCTAACGTAAACCTATTTCAAAATACAACAAAATTAACAAATAAGAGAACTTATCAAAGATTTGTAGATAACAGTTAAAACGCTCTCATATTCACTATCGATGTTCTCTTAACATGTTAACGAACTTTTGTTCGTGTTAAAGGCCATTTGTTTTCCAACATAGTATGCTATAAAATTGAACTACTAATGTTTCTTATACACATATACATTTGGTCGCTGGTGGAGAGTTGTCTGTCATTGGCAATCCCATACATATTTGTACCTACTTTTTCAAACCAACTCTTATTGAATATGAAAGCGAAACTCTCCAACATATCTGTGTCTTACAATGTTCATTTTCATTTAAATTTCTTATATGTATATTTTAGTCATTGTTATAACCCTTATATGCGACAAGATTCTTATTATTTATGTATAACTATTGTGTAGCTTAACTCTTCAAAGTAAAAATCGAGAGGTATGTAGATACCGAATTAAAAGTCCTGACATTTTCAATCAATCCAAGGCTTTATTATGTCCGGCTCAAATAGGGATAGTAGGAGGAAATCCAGATGAGTAGAATAGACCGCTTGACCAAATCTTTTTGAATGTAAAACTTGTATTATGAAACACAGGTCAAATTTACGGTTTCTAATAAGAGAAATGCTTTAAAATAATCTTTAAAATTGTATTTTCTTTTGTTTCTAGATGGTATGTTAGGTATTGATTCACCAAATCTTTTTAAAGTTAAAGACCTAGACAAGGTATTGGATTAAACATACCGGTTCAGTTCTGTTTTGACTTTTATCGTTCAAGACATGCAAGAGAGATGCCCTTAGCTATCTTTAAAAATGTATTATTAGGTTTGATGATGACATTTATATACCTTTTGACTAAATGTTAAATTCAAAAGCAAATTTTTGGGCTATAAAACATTGGTCAAGTTCGGTTTTCACTTTTACAGTTCAAGAGTTATGTACCTTTATTTTCTTAAACATGAAATATTGCAAGCGTGGGTATATGCCATCATTATATCATCTCTTTCAAATACTCAGTCACGTAAATGCTCATTATAATTTCGTCATCATTCTATCGACCAATCTTATTTATTTATTTTCCACGTAGGTCCATACCTTGATTTTGGGTACTTTTTACTACTACTAGGTGCTCAAAGTTTTAATGTAATTCAACAAAATGTTAAATACATTTAGATAAAATACCATTTCAAGATAATGATAAAAAACTGTTTCAAAATGTTATCTGCATTTAACCCATAAGGATGGAGTATATGTTATTTATAACCTATTACCATATACCAAGTTATCAAAGTTTTCCTGGACTGTTTGTTTTGAAGCAATTAGTACATATCTGTACGTATGTTTTGTAAATAGCGCTTTAAATCGTAATTTTCATTTGATTGATATCCAAAATTGTAAGAAACAATGCCATTCAATCATCAATTAGTATACCTTAGTTAAGGCAGCAAACCAGTTGGTACAGCCTAGTAGTTTGTTTCCCTTTTGCAAGAAGTGCTTTTTATATTAATTTCAACAATTTTTTCATTTGAAGTTGTGTTACTTTTTAAGTTTCAATTTAAAGTTTTTGATATGATGTATACAAATATTAACCTTTTACGAGTTTTACTTTTTATAGAGATTTATGTAGAGGTTATCAGATTTTTTTTGGAACCCCTTATCATAAGAAGATAAGACGGAGAAATTTTTAATTTTACTACCTTGTAGGATCTTGTAGATTACACCTTCCGGTATCCCAAAAAAACTTGCATATACTAGGTAAAACATTTAAGCTAAAGTGAATGAATTTTCAAGTATATTTAACATTAATCTGGTCATTCAAAAATTTAATAGTTTCTTTTTAATGGCATACAATACAGTTTCGATCCCTTGATGTTTTTTTTACGAAAATTTGCATACAAGCTATAGTTTTTCATCTAAGCAATCCAATTATGTAATAAAGATATATCTTCATGTGCTACTTTAAGGGATAAAAGGGGTCAAATTTTCGGTTTTTGGACATTTTTTTCCTTTTGATAGACACACCTAACTTTTTTATTTCAATAGTAAAACACAAGCGGATTTTTGTACAAAATTATGAAAATCTTCTTTTTTCATCTCCTAGTATGTTCAACAATTCTTTGAAAATAGTTAATGTTTAACAAAGTTTCGAATCTTAGGAAAACGGCATTTTTGCGGTATATTTATCAAATTAAAAAAAAAATCAATGTTGACTTTTTCATTAAAATTGGTACAAATAATTTTCATACGTAATCAAACATAATGAAATTTTAAAAAAGAGGAGTCCATGTACTCGTTTTCAAGTTAAATCAGTTTAAATCACAAAAAAACAAAACAAAAACAGTCATTTCCCAATATGTCACAGTTTGACCTCGCGAAAATTACATTTTACGTTAACAACGCCATTACCTCCCCTGTAATTGTATTGTATGCCCTTAATGGCAGAGGGTAGTCGTGAAAGTATGGATTACTTGTACAATTCATTCAAACGTTTTAACATTTAAAACAATAAGAGGGATTTGTATGTTTAAGAACACAAATTAATGTCATATAATTTTCACAACTCTTTTCTTACCAATTTGACTATACGTTTTGACTTTTAAGGAAATATACCTCTGAAGGTGGTACAAAAGACACTCAATGTATTTACCGTGTTTTTACACACCAGGAAGATGTATTTTTCTTTCATTAAAACTTTTTTATCAGAATTTTTTATTTCTTATGTTTTGTATTTTAATCTATACATGCAAATACTGTATAGCGGAAAGTTTGACTTCTTATTGACTTAAATATCAGAAGACATCAGAAATTCCATGACAATCCAATGGTTTCGTGTAAAACTTGTGTGGTATATTTGTACATTAGATGACTATCCAGTAAAGCCAATAATCAAAAGTGGGATCATTATAAACCAGTTTTCGCTCGGCTTTTAACAGTGAGTAAACCCCATACCACAAAAAAGCTCGCCCAAGCCCTGGAATGATCGATATTTAACGCTAATGGCATTTTCTGAATTTGCAACGACGAGTTTGTTAGTTTATACATGCAAATCGTAACAATACTTTTATCTACATATTTTCAAAGTTTCTTTTTTCAAGGGCCATAACTAAGGCAACAAATCACTAGTCTGAAACGAATTCAAAAATAAATTAAACAACTCAAATTAATTAATAATAATTATGCCTCGATACGAAAAAAGATGTAACATTGACATTTCAAAGCAATTATTTATTATAAGTCCTTCAACTTTGGCAAAAATTTCTTAATCTGAACGAAATAAAAGGATGCTATGCATTTTTCTCAGGATAAAACCATTCACACTGTTTCAAGATTACAGATAGATAAGGAAAATTGGAAAATCTAAGGTTTCAAGCAGAAATGTTCCATCTAAAGAGGGAGGCAAAGGATACCAAGGGGGCATTGAAACTCAGAAGTCGAAAATGAACTGACAACGCCATGGCTAAAAAAGAAAAAGACAAACACACTAACACACAAACAATTAAAGTACACAAAACATAACATACTGAGCAAAACTGGGGGTGATCTTAGGTGCTCAGGAAGGGTAACATGTATAACTTCGCCACATTCTGTATGTATGTTTTCTGTCCCAAGTCAGGAGCCTGTAATTCAGTGGTTGGTGTTTGTTGCTGTTGTTTTTCGTTAATTTTTGTCTACAATAATTAGGCCGTTAGTTTTTCATTTGAATTGTTTTACATTTGTGATTTCGGGGCCTTTTATAGCTGACTATACGATATGGGCTTTGCTCATTGTTGAAGGCCGTACGGTGACCTATACCTGTTAATTTCTGTGTCATTTGGTTTCTTGTGGAGAGTTGTCTTATTGGCAATCATACCATATCTTCTTTTTTAAAAGCAGTTCCTGCTACACACGTGGCACTCATCGTGTTGATCATGTCAGTACAAAGCCGGTAACAAGTGTAATTCGGCAGGCCACATTCAGGGAAAAGGGGACGGGATTGTAGTTAAGACATTTGAAACCTATCCGCTATCATCTGTGAAACAGATATTCCATAACGGTCAACCAACTCTTGATGACGTCCGTAAAACTTACAAGGGGATGATTTCAACTTCACCACTTGGAACTCTTGGTTTAACAGCTTCTTTGTGAGCAGCAACCCTCTATCAAAGAAATCATGATTGGAAAATTGGTATTATTGTCGGCAAAATAGTCTTGAAGAAAATGGGTCAACAAAATAAGTCAAATTGACCGATTAGTAAAAGTATCTGAAAAACTTGACTATCACAATATTAATCAAGGTTAAACAGACGTCTGATGTTCAGTCGTTTGTTGGTGTGGTTCATAAGTGTTTCTCGTTTCTCGTTTTTTATATATATTAGACCGTTGGTTTTCCCCTTTGAATGGTTTTACACATGTCATTTTTAGAGCCCTTTATAGCTTGCTGTTCGGTGTGAGTCAATGCTCCGTGTTGAAGACTGTACTTTGACCTATAATGGTTTATTTTTACAAACTGTGACTTGGATGAGAGAGTTGTCTAATTAGCACTCATACCACATCTTCTTATATCTATTCTAACGCTATCTTTTCAGTTTTTAGGTTTATGCATTATAAATGATGCCGATGATTTTCACGTTTTTGATTGTCTATGAGGTGAAGATTTCTGCTCCGCGTTGAGTGTCGAAAGACATTTGGTCTCTTGTAGAGAGTGGTTTCATTGGCAATCTTACTAATTATTCTAAGTTCCATATTTTTTTTAATCGACCTTCACTTATGAATCCTTTGTAGGAAACGCGAGTTTGGAGAATACAGTTATACATCTGCATGGTATCTTTCATGAATGTTTTAATTATTATCCGAGATACAGACCTATAACCACCAATACTTAAAATTTACCAATGAACTATGAAACTGAGGTCAAGGTCAGATTGCCACTTCTTGTCGGATATGTAAATCATACATAAATTAAGTCTAGCCTATGTCGAGAACTCATGATTGATCGATGAATGACGAAAGTAAGAGCAGTGTCAGTTTACATGCAATTAGACATCTATATACTGCAATTATCCAATACAACCAACATTGTCCACCTATTGTATTTATTATCTAAGATACCACACTCATTAAAACAAACAAATAAACCATAGAAATGTTTTAAATTTCAGACATACTATTTGCGAATAGTATGTTCACATTACAATCCTTTCAGAAAATATACTTGGTCTACTATGAGATTATTTAAAAAAAAAAAACAACACCAAAATCTCATGAAAAATAAGCATCGACCAATAGCACATGAAAATATGGTCAATGTTAGATGAACCCCGTTCATATTCTAGTAGAAATAACAAGCCCTGCATACGCTAATTGTAATTGACACATTGCTTAAAAAGCATCTGAAAAAAAAAAAACCGACCCATAAAAATAGAACATTGAAAAAAGGTTAGTTGAAACCTACCGGTCGGACATGTACACCCTACAATCAGCCTATACACAAACGAAACAACGAAAATTAAATCAAGGACAACTGAAAATTATGTCATTGAAACATAAAGCTTTAGTATGAAAAATTTGAAGCATTCGGATCTTCTTCACATCTGAAATAAAAGAAATATATACCAAAAGATAATGACGTCGGACTTGCATACCTATATTTTGCATTATGTTGCGCTCTTCTCAGGCGAAACTAAATGTATGTCAAAATTATAAATGCCCATAATAACGATCTTCTATAACTTTTCCAATGAATCATTTTAAACGTAAGTGAGCGGTTAATTCAGAACATATTAGATGGAGAGCTGTTCCATTGGCACTCATACCACATCTTCTTATATCTAGTGAAAGAAACGAATATTTCATGTACAAATCATTTATAAATTGAGTATGGTCTGTATTTATCTCCAAAAGGGCATGGTGTTTCAAGTTCAAAATGAAACCTGCAAAAATATACACATTTTATCGGACATAAAGCAAAATCAGCGGACAAAAGCAAAACGGACAAAAAGCAACGGACAAAAGCAAAAGTGTCGGACAAAAAGCAACGGACAAAAGCAAAAGTGTCGGACAAAAGCAAAATTATCGGACAAAAAGCAAAACGGACAAAAAGCAACGGAGAAAAGCAAAAGTGTCGGACAAAAGCAAAATTATCGGACAAAAGCAAACGGACAAAAACAACGGACAAAAAGCAAAAGTGTCGGACAAAAGCAAAATTATTGGACAAAAAGCAAAAGCGGATAAAAGCAAATTATGGACAAAGCATCAGATCATGTCCGTCAGACTAAAGTCTTATGAACATGCAGAAGGAGGATATTTGTTTATAAATCCTTAAGCTATACTCGATCTCTTAAAGAGTTTTAATGTAAGGTTTTTCGAATGTCTAATATAGCAAACACGTTTTTACGTTTTGAAAGGAGGAGGTGTTATGATAGCCCTTATATGGCCACTAAAACTGCGAAATTATTAAAGCCTTCCAAAAGAATGTTAATTCTACTGATAAATGAACCAGTTTATATAATCTGGAAAGTGTAGAAAGGTAATGTGTGATTCCACTATGACGTAATTTCTTAATTGTTCATAAAATCAAGCCACTATAAGGTTAGGGTTCCTTCATCTAATAACAAAAAAGATAACGTTCGAAACATGTCAACTGCGCAGTGCCCCAATGACACAAACCTCATATAAGGGGGTAAAAATATAATAAAATTAAGAAAATAGACCATGAAAAATTTTAATATTATTAGATTAAATTTATTTTTGTTTCTTTATGGCAGGACACAAACTAGTTTTGGTTGGCGATCTTGATCGAAGGGATTGTGAAGGTACCAGATATCAGCCATTTTCCTTTTCTACGAATGGAATGTCATCTTGTATCTTTGAAAAGACATATTGTAGAGAAGAGGGACAAGTTATCCATACTGATGGAACAGCTGATTCTGACAGACAGTGTCGCTGTGACTACACAAGGAGTTATGCCTTTATTATAATACCTAAACAAAGTTGCTACTGTGTACCTTCAAAGGAAGACTGTTCGTGTTACAAAAAACCATGTCCTCTTGATTTTATCATGACGCCTGGTAATTATCATCGGTCATTTGTGTCTTTTAGATAATGATTGCTTTCATGCAAATAGAACCCTGATTGAACTGGTTAGATATTTATTAATGTTCCAGACTTGATCATTACTTTTTAGATAAAAAAAACTAGAGGCTCTAAAGAGCCTGTGTCGCTCACCTTGGTCTATGTGCATATTAAACAAAGGACACAGATGGATTCATGACAAAATTGTGTTTTGGTGATGGTGATGTGTTTGTAGATCTTACTTTACTGAACATTCTTGCTGCTTACAATTATCTCTATCTATAATGAACTTGGCTCAGTAGTTACAGTGGAAAATATTTTGTAAAAATTTACAAAAATTTACAAAATTTATGAAAATTGTAAAAAATTGACTATAAAGGGCAATAACTCCTTAAGGGGTCAATTGACAATTTTGGTCATGTTGACTTATTTGTAGGTCTTACTTTGCTGTACATTATTGCTGTTTACAGTTTATCTCTATCTATAATAATATTCAAGATAATAACCAAAAGCTGCAAAATTTTCTTAAATTTACCTATTCAGGGGCAGCAACCCAACAACGTGTTGCCTGATTGGTCTGAAAATTTCAGGGCAGATAGATCTTGACCTAATGAACAATTTTATCCCGTCAGATTTGCTCTTAATGCTTTGGTTTCAGAGATATGAGCCAAAAACTGCATTTTACCCTATGTACTATTTTTTAACCATGTCGGCCATCTTGGTTCGCGGGCGGGGTCATCGGACACATTTTTTAAACTAGATACCCTAATGATGATTGTGGACAAGTTTGGTTAAATTTGTCTAATTAGTTTCAGAGGAGAAGATTTTTGTAAAAGATTACAAAAATTTTCGAAAAATGGTTAAAAATTGACTATAAAGGGCAATAACTCCTTAAGGGGTCAACTGACCATTTTGGTCATATTGACTTATTTGTAGATCTTACTTTGCTGAACATTATTGCTGTTTACAGTTTATTTCTATCTATAATAATATTCAAGATAATAACCAAAAACAGCAAAATTTCCTTAAAATTACCAATTCAGGGGCAGCAACCCAAAATGGGTTATCCGATTCATCTGAAAATTTCAGGGCAGATAGATCTTGACCTGATAAACAATTTTACCAAATGTCAGATTTGCTCTAAATGCTTTGGTTTCAGAGATATAAGCCAAAATCTACATTTTACCCCTATGTTCTATTTTTAGCCATGGCGGCCATCTTGGTTGGTTGGCCAGGTCACCGGACACAATTTTTAAACTAGATACCCCAATGATGATTGTGGCCAAGTTTGGTTAAATTTGGCCAAGTAGTTTCAGAGGAGAAGATTTTTGTAAAAGTTAACGGACGACGGACGACGACGGACGACGGACGCCAAGTGATGAGAAAAGCTCACTTGGCCCTTAAGCCAGGTGAGCTAAAAAGTGCATTGAACCGATTATTCAATACCTCCTATCCATGAACATTTCAAGAAATTTATCAAAGTAATATAATCTTTATGGTGATTGTTGAGGTAACAATATAATGTGTATGCTTACAACTATTACCTTTTAATTAAACTACATATATTGTGCATGGTACTTGTATATGAATCTAGTATCTATTCTAAAAATATCATAGTTAAAGTCGTATTTAAAATTTGAGTAATCTTCCTTTGTCAATAATTGTAGTTGCACAACTGAATTATTGACTAAGGACATATCTCCATTTTCTAGTATTGCCTTCCAATGCTTAATATCATGCAATATTTAGTTCTCACTGCAAAATGAATGCAATCTTTACCCTTCAGTGTTCTGTTATCTTTAAGTTTTATGTTTTGCTTTTAATATGAGCTTGGTAAATGTGAATTAAAATTTGGTAATATGTATTTTGTTCAGGAAATTTATCGTTTTCACTTTTTCACAAGCTCAAACTTTTATTTATTATGTAAGCTTGTTTTCAAGTCAATAAATGTCTTGTGAATCTTTTATGAATACTGTAGATCTTATGTACACGCATGTTGATTAGATTGGAAAAGTTAAATATAAATAAAGATGTACATGAAATAATAAGGCGTTCGTCATAAAATCACAATCTGTTGATAATTGATACACTATTACATAATTATGTCTCGCCGCTAGGCGATGGGGGCGTTAAGTGTTACCTTTTTCCGTCCCGTCCGTTCGTCGCGTCCGTCGCATACGTGCACAAAATTGGTTTCCGTTCTCTAACTTAAGTTTGCCTCAAATAAATGTTATAAAACTTATACACAATGCTTATTACCACAAAACACAAATCAAGTTCGAAATTGGGTGGCGTCACTTTTACCGTTCATGAGTTATGCCCCTTTATAAACATAAAAAATGCTGAATTTTCGTTTCGGTTTTCTAACTTAAGTTTGCCATAACCAAATGTTATGAAACTTATACACTATGCTTATTACCACAAAACACAAATCAAGTTTGAAATTGGTTGGCGTCACTTTTACAGTACTTGAGTTATGCCCCTTTATAAAGGGAAACATTGCTTAATATGTCGTTTCCGTTTTCTTATTTTATGTCGTTTCCGTTTTCTTATTTTAGCTTGCCTTTAGTTTGCCTCAACAAAATGTTATAAAAGTTATACACAATGCTAATAACCACAAAACACAAATCAAGCTCGAAATTGGGAGGCGTCACTTTTACAATTAGTACATTGACTCATGCATATTTACAAGCGAGGGCATCTGTGGCCCATAGACAAATTCTCCATTTATTCTATATATATTTCAGATTACGAATGTATAAATAAAACAGTTTGGACAGGAAAGTTTACGTGTGCTTTGATACATTCTAATGGGTGAGTAACGACTAGTCATGATGCATGTCGCTATACGATTTGCACATTTATGTTTACTTAATTAACATTGTGTTAAGGTAGTATCGGAGTCCTCCGCCATCTTGGATTGTAAAATAGAAGAGCACAAAAGGTCTAGATTTTATAATTATAGCTCTCTTCTCTTATTTTATTTTATTATTTAGTTTATCGCCTATTCAAATAATGATCCTTTTTCTTTGTATAATCCATACAAAATGCTTCATTTTTTACAACCCGTAGCATGTATCACCAATACGAAAAGACCCCTGTATTCGACACAACATGTACTAGAAAATGAACCAAAGACTAAGCTTGTAATATATATAACAGGCATATTGTCTCGCCTAGACGGAGTCAAAAAAGCGAGACATAGGTATGCTGTTTCCGGCGGCGGCGGCGTCAACAATGTATTAGTTTGTGATTAGGTCTAGTTCATGGTGAACCACTAGTGGTAGGTCAATGATATTTGGTATGCAGTTGTATTAGCATTGGCACATCTCATTACCATAGAGATTATTTGGCCCCGCCCCCTCAGTCAAGGTCTATTGACTTTGAAACTTTTCATAGTTTACATGTATTAGTTTGTGATTAGGTCAATTTATGGGGAACCACTAGTGGAAGGTCAATGATATTTGGTATGCAGTTGTATAAGCATTGGCATATCTCATTTCCATGGAGATTATTTGGCTCTGTCCCCTTAGTCATGGTCTATAGACTTTGAAAATTTTGGTAAGTTAACATGTATTAGTTTGTGATTAGGTCAGTTCAAGGGGAACCATTAGTGGTAGGCCAATGTTAATTGGTGTTCAGTTGTATAAGCATTAGCACATCTCATTTCCATGGAGAATATTTGACCCCGCCCCCTTAGTCATGGTTTATTTACTTTGAAACTTTTGCTTAGTTTACATGTTTTAGTTTGTGATTAGATCAGTTTAAGATGAACTGCTAATGTTAAGTCAATGATATTTGGTATGCAAATTTATTGGCATTTGCAAGTATCGTTTCCATGGAGATTATATAGCCCCCCTTTTCCCCTGATCATGGTTCATTGACTTTGAAACTTTTACATTGTTTATAAGTTAATGTTTGTGTTTAGGTTTGTTTAAAGGGAACAACTTATAATAAGTCAATGGTATTTGGTATGCAGTTGTATTAGCATTGGCACATCTCATTCCATGGAGTTGTTTAGCCATGTACCTTCAGTCATGGTTCATCGACTTTGAATATTTGCATAACTTACATGTTAAAGTATTGCTATTTTAATTTCAACATTTGCATTATCAAAATTACAAAAAGGCGAGACATATCTCTGTGATAACAGTTTAGTTTACTTTAAACAGTGGAATACCGAAAATGGTATGGATGAAAACAAACTATTTATTTAACAAACAAATCTGAACTTATATTTTATATTCTTTATTCCGAAGGCTATACAGCTGATAGGTATCAAATACAATAAATATAATGTTATATTAGATATTACCAAGATTAAAGTAGACTTTCATATACATGTATGTATTTGTAAACTGACATTTAGGAGAATCCTCAATAAATGCCATTGCTTCAGTTACAAATCTATCAGTAACATGCTATAATACATCTTTATTAAAAACATCTTGTGTCGACAATACATTACTTAAGCCAAAATTACATAAGAAATCTCCTTACTCTTACTTTTTACATAGGTAGTCTCCAGTATTTCTGCTTAACAGTTTAATGAAGTTTTAATGTCAATTGCCTTATGATATCCCTTCACTTTACTACGCTTGAAACATATGTATCAAATAAAGACAGTAGTGTCTTTGTATTAAAGTAGTCGTACTAAATAAACCGAAAATAGTTTTTTTTATCTGTATTTGATAGCATTTTGGAGTATTAGTACAAATACCATTATAATTTAACAACATACAAAAATATACACATTCACCACATACATGTAATTCAATATACATGAACTATCTATTAATAAAACAGTTTTCTTCTGGTTTGATAACACCTCTGTTTCTAAATATAACATTCTTAGTTTTCAACATATTTATATGCAAATTATTCCCTTATATGAACAACGTCTATCATTGATATTTTTGCTGAAAATAACAGTATCGTCAGAATACACTAAGAAATAAAGATTGAGCATTCTCATGTCTTGTGATTGACAACCCTGTTTTATTAATTTTATTTCAATGTTATTGACCATCATAGTATATAAAAAAAGAAGTTGTTAAGGATTCTTTGCATTATACCAATGTTACATATAATCAACACATGATTTCAACTTAGAAACATTGATTTTATTAGATTAATCAATTTCCCATTTATAGCACATTTAGCATTTACATTGCTTAGCCCTGTCAAAAACCTTTTTATAATGAAAATTAACATTATAACCTCTTTTTTGTTTCGCAAAGAGTTTGATATGATGATATGAAGAGCAAAAATTGCATCATTGGTTTCGTAGCCAGATCTTAATCCGAACTGTGCGTCTGAGATAAAAGTTTTCCTCGCTCCAGTTCAACAGTCTAGTGTTGAGGGAAACCGTATATTTTTTCAATATGGGCACTAATGATAGACCTCTATAATTTCCATGGTCATTTACGGGACCCTTTTTCAATAACGGCACTATTATACTTTTTAACCAGAGCCCCGAAAAGAATCCAGTGCATAAAATTACATTTTGAAAAAGATTACAAATAAGGTAGTAATACTGGCTTGCTTTTAATGATATATTCGTTTATGTTATTGTCCACTCCTGGAGATTTATTCTTGATTCCTTTTCTTAGACTGTCTACAAGTTCCTTTTCGGAAAAGGTCTGTCTAAAGAAATAAAAACAACACTTTATAAATGTTATGCGTCCGAAGCGTTTGTATGCCCCCGCAACTGGAAGTTGGGGGGGCATATTGTTTTATTCCTGTCCGTCCGTCCGTCCGTCTGTTCGTCTGTCCTTCCATCTGTCCGTCCCATTATTGGTATATTGTTATTACAGATAACTTCTCGTACAGTTTGAATACTTGGAAGTTTTCACTTTGCTGTTTGTACATATATTGAAGGTGTGCATGTGGTCAGGGTTTTGATTTTTATTAATATTTGCTCTTTTAGGAGATAGTTGAACTTTGTAATTTTTGGAGTATATACTTGCATAAGAGGTGCATAGCGTTTCTGGATAACTCCTCCTACAGTGAACCATAGATAGACCTAGGTGATCTCATGTTCAACTTTGTGTATTTTTAAATAACATTTTGCATCTGCGGGAGCATTATGTGAGTCTCCTAGACACAATAATATCTCAAAGAAAGTCCTACATTGACTTTGTTATAATACAGTTACTTCAGAGTGGAGTGCGGGGGGCATTACTTTGTCTAGTTTTTTTTTTTTTTATTTACCTTCGTAACGAATGCTAAAAGTCTAATAATTGAAAGCCAAGGGTGTATAAGAATCGAAAAAGTAGAAGAGCTATTTGTCCAAAAAAGACGTAAAATTAATAGCCAATCGTCTTTGCATGAGAGAGCTGAAACCTTTGTTTCTTAATAATTTCTAAATTTATAAATAGACAATTTAAGAACGGTATATTATTAATCATGTCAGTACTGAATTACTGACTACTAAGCTGATAATACCTCGGGGACTGATAGTCCACCAGCAAGTATATACACGTGTTATCGCCTTGCCCTTAGACATCAGATTTAAAATTTTAAATGATCGAAACACAATGCATAATTGTTTTATCGACTTATTAATGAAATAAGATTGTTTTGCGATTATTAATTTTTCGGTTAATTTGTTTCCATCGTTTTTTATTCCTATTCCATGCCAGTATTAACTTAGCAAAAATTAAAAGATTTTGTCTTGTACTTTGCATTTCTACACCGGCAAGTCTATCTTTCACGTCATTATTTACCGATTTTGTTTCAATTATTTTTGATAGCTTACCAAGTTAACTTTTTAATGACTTGTGTTCGTTTAAGAAAAAACTATGCACTGTGTTCTATGACCACAATTCAATCTTTACTATATGCAACTTCTACAACAACAGTTTTTATTTCTCTCTTAGATAAAATGAGATCAGTCAAATATCTTTTATACGACCGCAAAAAATATTTTGCGTCGTATAATGCTATGGTGTCGTCGTCGTCGTCGTCGGCGTCTGCGTCGGCGTCGTTCGAAGACACATTTGGTTTCCGGACAATAACTTTGGTTTAAGTGAATGGATCTCTAAGAAATTTTACCAGAAGGTTCAATACCACGAAAGAAAGGTTGGGATTGATTTTGGGGGTTATGGTACCAACAGTTTAGGAATTAGAGGGAAAAAGGGGCAAAAAACAAGCATTTTTGTAGTTTCCGGACAATAACTTGTGTGTTAGTGTATAGATCTCTCAGAAATTGTACCACATGGTTCCATATCACAAAGGGAAGGCTGGGATTGAGTTTGGGGGTAATTCTCCCAACAGTTCAGGAATTAGGGGCAAAAAAGGGGCCAAAAACAAGCATTTTTCTAATTTCCAGACAGTAACTTGTGTTTAAGTGTATGGATCTCTCTAAAATTGTACTACAAGGTTCCATACCACAAAGGGAAGGCTGGGATTAATTTGGGGGTAATTACTCCAAGGGGGAGGGAGTTCAAAAAGTTTGGGGGGATTTTTTTTTTCCAATTTTTTGGGGGGTTCATATTTTTTTTCTTCAAAATTTTTGAAATTTCAAATGATTGCACAGTATTGCGCAATAGCAAGAAATCCTCAATTGCACTTTATTGTTCAATACCACAGTATTGGGCAATAGTTAGAAATCTTCAATTGCACTGTATTGCGCAATAGCAAGAAATCTTCAATTACACAGTATTGCGCAATAGCACAGTATTGCGCATTAGTAAGAAATCTTCAATTGCACAGTAATGCGCAATAGCACAGTATTGCACAATAGCACAGTATTGAGCAATAGCACAGTATTGCACAATAGGAAGAAATCTTCAGTTGCACTGTATTGGGCAATAGCAAGAAATCTTCAATTGCACAGTATTGCGCAATAGCAAGAAATCTTCAATTGCACAGTATTGCGCAATAGCAAGAAATCTCCAATTGCACAGTATTGCGCAATAGCAAGAAATCTTCAATTGCACAGTATTCCGCAACAACAAAGTATTGCGCAATAGCAAGAAATCTTCAATTGCACAGTATTGCGCAATAGCACAGTATTACACAATAGCAGAGTATTGCGCAATAGCAAGAAATCTTCGATTGCACAGTATTGCGCAATAGCAAGAAATCTTCAGTTAATATACAGTATTGCGCAATAGCAAGAAATCTTCAATTGTACAGTATTGCGCAATAGCAAGAAATCTTCAATTGCACAGTATTGCGCATTAACACAATTTGGCAAGTTGCAAGAAAGTTTGAATTGCACATTATTGCGCAATAGCATTTTATTCTTGTTTATGTACAAAAAACGTGTTGTTGTCAAATAAACAACGGTTCTGATAATCATATATATGAACATGCATGGCATGTTATTTTATTCATGCTTCTCATGACACCAAGAAACATCTGCCAATTTTGCAACTGCTGTTAATATGAAAGTTTGATATAATATTTTGACAGTAACAAAGAAAGTAAACCGACTACAGCATTCATTCCAAATAGCAAAGAGACAGATAATACAGGTATTTATATTGATTATAATTTCTATATCAACATATCCAATTCAGTAGCATATCCAATTAAGGCACAGAAAAGTTTAAATTTGAAAGCAAAACTACCGACATTAAGGATGGCGTATTTTAAAGTTAAAATATAAATTACTGGAAGTCAGATCATCTCTGAAAAAGAGAGTAAATCTAATAGTACCAGTTCATATTCTAAACAAACTTCTGGAAGACAATTTATCACGTTATACTTTATATAATGAAAGGAATAAATGATTTCAAATGTGTAATACTTAACAAGGTATTATGGTCTAAGGCTTTAAGTGAATTATAATATTAACGACATTCTTTTTTTACAGCATTCAACTCGTCAAATGAATATAAAACTGTTTCTACGGTATTAGTTGCCGCTGCAATTTTGTCCGTACTAGGTAAATATATCATATTAGCATTTATGTTTATTCCGATATAATATTTGTCGACATCGACAAGAGAACTACTCGGTGTCACTTGCCGCCTGAAGATACATGTCCATGCAATGCATTCAAATTTATATGAAATATAAATACACTACAGATCTATATATCCGTACACTGTATGTGCATAAAACATCGGAATCACAACCCTAACAAATTTCCATGTTTATATGTTTATCTCCTAAGATAACAGTAGTTTTAGATCGTCCCAACAAAATGGTCAAAATTGTAATTCGTCAGTAGCATATCGCACAAATTGTCAAAATTGCTTTCATTTACTTTTTTCTAGCTTGTTATTTGCACTTACAAAATGTGTATAGTCAATGTCTAGTTCGTCGGATTCTCGTGTGGTGTAAAATGTCTGCAGGGGATAAAACATTTTCTTACAACCTATGTTCAGCACAGAACCACCCGTGTTCAGATCAGAATTCAGATGGCAAAATGATCATCGGTTGCATGTTTCAAAATACTAGTAATAGTATTTAGAGGTGAAATTCGACACTAAAATCGATCTAGACTTTCTAAAATGATGTTTTAGTCATGCATGCTTCGAATATTTCTTGTGACAGTAGTCACTAAATAAATCAAACTTTCTTGCCGAGCGTCCCTATTGGATCTCATTCAGACACGTTGTTAGTTAACTGTGCCCATATGACGACCCCAAAACAGCGACTGTTTTAAAAAAAATATATATATATTTATTTCTGCTAGTATCGTTCTTTATAATGTAGGAGGTAAAGAAGTAATATCCTGTGATTAGTAACATTCAGTGATGTCAAACACAATGAGATATCGGAATTGTGTCTACGACAAGTGGAAAATATTAGACACAGGTGACACAGAAATTCCAGTAAGGTCAACCACTCATGCTTGCGTCCGTATAATTTATCAAACTTGTACCATTAAGAACCTTGTTCTCAAATAAGTTATATCGGAGTCCCTCCATTTAGTATTGACGTATTCGCTCCAGAGTTGTATTGTGTTTTTTGTGTGTTTATAACTGAGAAGATCTATATGTATGTTAAATTTGATTAATGCATATATGCATTTAAGTAAAAGTCTCTTTTGGATGCTTGACAATTTGTTTTATAAATCTTAAATTTGACAGGAAGAAAGACGATGTCTGTTTTTTAAGTCTTAACAAATTATCAAAAAGAGCGAGAGAAAATTTCAGGAACCTGCTGACAGGAAAAGACGTTCACGGTAGCAAGGCAGCTGAACTGTGGTCATTCTCGATTAAGAGGCGCCAGGCTTCATATTGAAATTGTTACAAATGACAATTAAAAAAAATCCTGGTTATTCTATAATTTAATTAACAAAATAAAGAATACATCATATAAAAAAGAAGGTGTTGTATGATTGCCAACAACTCTCCACGAGAGACCAAATTACATAGATGTTACATATAGGTCATCGTACGGCCTTCAACAATGAGCATAACCCATACCGCATAATCGGCTATAAAGGGCCCGAAATGACAAATGTAAAACAATTCAAACTAAAAACTAACGGCCTGACTTATGCTCAAAACAATGAACAAAAACCAAATATGATATTCAGCAACAAACGACAACCACTGAATTACAGGTTCCTGACTTGGGACAGGCACGTACAGAATGTTAAACATGTCTGGGGGCGCCTCCCTCCCCTAACCTGGAAAAGTGGTGGAACAGCACACCATATGAACAAACTATAAAAATCAGATGTAAAGGGCTTAACTCATTAGATCGATATAAAGCATAAAAATAAGTACTAATAACAAAAACACAGTGGCAGGGTATTTATTCATCCCTACATATGTATAAAATAATAATATTAGTTTGGTTTTAATTTACTGATAACACGATCCATATTAATACCAATAAAACAATATTACACTATTGTTTCAGAAAAAGGGTGAAGGTTTGGTACCATTAAAACGTTTAAACCCGCTGCATTTGTTTGCACCTGTCCTAAGTCAGGAATCTGATGTTCAGTAGTTGTCGTTTGTTGATGTGGTTCATAAGTGTTTCTCGTTTCTCGTTTTTATATAGATTAGACCGTTGGTTTTCCGTTTGAATGGTTTTACACTAGTAATTTTGGGGCCCTTTATAGCTTACTGTTCGTGTGAGCCAAGGCTCCGTGTTGAAGACCGTGCTTTGACCTATAATGGTTTACTTTTATAAATTTTGACTTGGATGGAGAGTTGTCTCATTGGCACTCATACCACATCTTCTTATATCAATATACACTTTTCAAAGATCTAATTACAGTGTTGAATTGGTAACCTTTAGAATAAGTTTATTTAAAGGATCGATAGGTTTACCCGGATCGTATCTTAATTTCGGGGCTATTCCTTACAATGAAATTGAAGTATGAAATAATTTCGTTCACGGCACGCTTGGTTTTGTTCAGTTGAAAGTTCCTCCATGGTTAAATTTCCATCCACGGAGATCCACGAAAAATAGTCCTTACAATATATCAATTAATAACCCGAATTTTGAAAGGATAGCACAATACTTCAATTTACATTGCAGTGATTTTTCGGATGTCGTTTATTAAGAAGACATTAAGATGTAAGAAACGCAACTCTGATAACATGATTTACATGTACTAACTTTTTAATGTGTCTTACTTATAGCCTTTATGATGAGTGCATTTTTCCTGGACAGGGCTTCGATTGGTAAGTTAGTATACACGAAAACGGAATATAGTCTTTACTAAAATTCAGAGTATCTAAACAAATTAAGACACTAGTCAGTTGTAGAGAAACAAACCTCCACAATCAAGTGTTATTGGATGAATCGTGGAAAATGTCTGTTTAAAGTTTTTATGTACATTTGTTTAATTTAATGAAATCAGTTGTTGCCTTTATTCACTAGATATTATCATTATTAGATGTAGTTGTTAGATGGTTTCATAAATGTAGAGTTTTAGGTATCATAATCCAAAAAGAAGGGAAAAAAGCATACTCGTCAAATGTAGTGTTCAGCTGGCATTATTGTTGTTAATTACTAGACCAATAATTCATTTCGTAATTAATTGATAAAATCTATAAAAAAAAACTTTTGACTGGTAACTTGAAGTTTTATTTCTTATATATCGTTTTTCTTTTATTATCATTTTTCGTTCCATAATTGTATGCATTTGAATGTTAGTGAGTACACATACGGTTTACATGAATGTGTCAGATTAATTAAGTTATTCACTCGTCTCCTACAGCGTCATGAACTTTGACACTTACAAGGAAACTTTATAAAACACTTGAATTTTTCAGCGTCTTAAAAGTCTTTAATATCTGGTAAAAAAATGTCAATTTTCGTAATTTTAGATAATTTAAAAAAATTTGTAGTTACTATTTTTTTTTTAAACCAATAGCTTTAATAAGATAGAGCATGAACTTGCTATAGATTAACAGAAAATGTTACTTTGACAGAAAACTAAATAGTGTTTTAGTACATTGTCTTATTCTAGGTCATGACGGTTCAATGCAGATGGTCATGAATAGTTTCATCAGAAAATTGCTTTTATTTTTCTTGAAACTAATGGACATTTATATGTAAAGACGTGTTTTGTTTTCATGTCATGACAATTAATACATCTACGTGTGTTGATTGCAGAGAAAACCCTTAACAGACATATCACTAACATCAATTCTGAATACTAAAACATACTTTTAGCCTGGTTACGAAAAGAGTAGTGTATCAAAGGCTGTATTTATTTGGAGATTCACATTACCTCTCCAATTTCAGGCAGCGTAAATGGACATATACAAATGGAAGAAGTTATGCGAGAAAACTTAGAATTAAAGAATAGGCTTGATAATCCAATTCCAGAAAACATCAAAGGTAAAGCATAAAATGCGAAACATTATGGATTTTGCTTATCTTACATTGTGCGAGTTTGTTTTAGTAATTATACTGCCATCACCTGGCATCCGTCGTCGTATTTTATCGTCCGTTGTCGAATAACCCTAACAAAAGACTTTTGTGATGCGGTACTCGAAGTAAAACATCCCTATATTCACACAAAAGGTTCTCTTGAAATTTTGCACTTTTTAAAAATCTAATAACTCAGTAGTTTTAACAATTTTATGCTATGGTCCTTTGCTCGTCCAATCAGTACAAAACAAATGGTAAAGTTCAGTCACTTGTCAAAAATTGCAACATGTCCAATTTCACTGCACATAGCTTTTTGTCTACAAATTATATTTAGTACCTCACTTTGACATTTTTATCTATTACGTCTGTTTGTTTTGCTCACAAATGATGTCAATATAATGGAATTATATGCGACTGTCATACAAGTTGGAGGTTTAGCTAGCTGAAGAATCAGGTTTAATGCACCATTTTGTACATTAGGAAATGCCTGTACGAAGTCGGAATATGGGATGTTGTTTTCCATTTGTTTGATGTGTTTGAGCTTTTGATTTTGCCATTTGATAAGGGACTTTCCATTTTGAATTTTCCTTGAAGCTCGGTATTCTTGTTATTTTACTTAATGTGGCACATTGGTGATATTGACCCATATTGAAAACCATTGTTCTGATTTTATCAAATATTCTTGTGTGGTCTTCTTCAGTATGACTTACAGTATAAATCTGTGTATTTTTGTCCATTTCTGTAAGAAAATAAGTTAGTTTTAAGCACTCACATGCATTGACTCAATTCTGAATACAATGTGTAAGCATTGCATATTTCTGCCAGTTTACCTTTACAAGTCGCCATATAAATAAAGAATATATGGGAATTTTCAATTGCAGACCCTGTTATAGCATTCGGTATAGTGATCTGTTGTCTTAAAGTGCATTTGAGCCAACAAAAAAATGTAAAATGATTGATGTTTTTGAAAATCTTAAAAGTACGAAATATTGGAATAGCGCAATGAAGTATCCAATTTAAAAACTTGTACTTACACAAAAGTTTACTTAAAAATGACAGATTTTTGATACAGTAGGAATTGCAGTGTTAACACTACATTTTACATATAAGTGAGAAATGCACAATCGGTTTTTAGTAGAAATTAGAACACATCACATGTATTAAAAGTTTAATTCAAAATGCCGTGTCGCAAAGATCAGTTACTGAGCCCTGTTGTAATATTATATCAATTCATTACCAACAGTTTTTTCCTACAGGCATATTTTCACTTCATAACTGCTACATTAACTACATAATTACAATAAATGTACAGTTAAGATTTTGTCTCGTTTCGTTAAATGCTTATCATTTCATAAGTCGAAAATAAACTGACAACGTCATGGCAAAAAAAGGGACGGGAAAGACCAAAAGACAAACCCCAGTATTTTCAAAACACAACACAAAAAAACTAAAGATTTAGCAACACGAATCCTACCAGAAACCGGGGGTGATATTATGAGCTCCGGAAGGGTAAGCCGATCCTGTTCCACATGTGGCACCGTCGTGTTGTTTATGTAAGTACAAAACATGAAAGTATTTCAACAATAAAAAGGAGAGATGCTTCCACCTTATGACTTCAAAACATTTATTCGAACCTTCTTTGTGATGAGCAATTGGTAGTAGTTACATATAAAAAGTTGAAACACTATGTTTGTAAATGGTTTGCATACATTTCGCTTGCATTACCAGCTATTCCTGGAAATATTGATGTGTTCTGATCTGTTTTGTTAGTTGCCATAGGCAAAAGGTCATCTATATTTGGTGTATGGAATAATTTTAATGTGTACATGTCTGTCTGGTGGGTATCATCTGACCTTGACCTCATTTTCATGGTTAATGATCAATGTTACATTAATGTGTTTTGGTCTGTTTTTCAATTACCATAAGCAAAAGGTCAATTATATTAGTTCATGGAATAATGGTAAGATAAACATGTCTGTCTGACATGATTTATCTGACCTTGTCCTCATTGTCATAGATCTTTAAAAGTGTTAAGTTTATGTGATACTTGTAGTTAAACTTCTAACTTCAGGACTTTCAACATAAAATCAATGGTCAGTAAAGCAGACGAGACATTTCAGCGTGTGCACTCTTTTTACATATGGGGTTTAATGTTCGAGGTAGGAAGTGATATTCATTTTCCGCAATTGTGAATACCCTTATAAGCCCTTTGTGATGGAGCATGTTGAGTTAAAGCATCGATATTTCCACTGAGAAGGTTCTCTGAAACTTCAGTACTTGGACATTTACTAACCCCATAGTTTTACCCCTGTATTACTTCTATCATCCTCTACTCTTCGAATCAGGACAAAGGATTAAGCTCAGTCACTAGTTGAAAATGTAGCATGTCCAAAATCACTGCAAAGAGATTTTTGGTTGACAGATTGTATTTGAGCACATCACTTTGAGGCGCATTAGGGACATTGACCCATTTGAACTATACTTTGTATTAAAGTTACTTAGTTTATATAATTATTAGAAATATACCCGATATTTTGATTCGCCAACAAAAATGCCCTCTTTCGCTTACATAGAAGATAGGGGTAAAACGGAATAGTTTGCCTACGTATCAAACATTTTGAGTAGAAAGAGCAAGCTGGCATGGAGTAGATAAAGATAAGCAGGTCAATATATCTCTACTCTGATGTTTATCTTGCTATTAACTTTTGCCATTGCAGTTTTTCCATCTCTCTCGATTATACTTTTCAATACAATAGCCAGACCTTCGCTAAAAAACGGATGCTTCAGGGGCAATAATAATGTTTGTTCGATCTACTGCTTCAGGTTGACTATCAATTACTGAGGTTCTATACATTTGTACTGGTGTCATTTATTGCGCAAAAAATGAACGTGTTCAGCAGAATCATTTGCAGTTTACTAGTTGATTAAAATTCAATGGTTATTTTTCTCTGTGAAGTTTATTCACTGGGACCTTTCAATGTATTCTAAGATAAATCCATTACTTTTTTATTGTAAAAACTTTCAAAAGAAAGCATAATTCATAAAAGCTAAGATGTGTTTGGAGATAACTACTAAAATTGATATCGATATTGTGTTTTAGAACTGCAGAAGTATGAAAAGAAGCAGTGGAAAGAACGTCTGCATCGATTTGTTGAAACTAAGGCATTCACAACAGTATTGGAAAGCATGACAAAAAACCAGTGTATTCTGGTGTCAGGACCACAGGGATGTGGAAAGTCTTCACTTGCATTTTACATAGCATTAACTATGGAGGAAACCGAAGAATTTGAACTATTGATTGTTACAAATCCAGATGACATAGTCAGATATGCTTCTAAAGATAAGAAACAGATATTTATCATTGACGATATATTTGGAAAATATAATGTTCATGATTATGACTGTACGTGGTGGAGTAAGCAAGGTAATTCGGTTCGTACGCTTATGGATAGAAATAAGAATTGTAAAATACTAGCAACTTGTAGGTCTTATATATATAATTCAGTTGATATTGTCACTGTGAAAAATGCTTTTGTTCACCACAGCCTTATCGAAGAAGACATGGAGCTAACCGAAAGCAATCGGCGGGCAATAGGTAAATCATATTTAAGTGACGCGATAATAGACCAATTAGGCAAAGACGTCCTTATGAAGTATAGCTTTTTTCCTGCACTTTGCGCTGATTATTCATCCGATACAAAAGAAACTGTCGTAGAATATTTTTCAACGCCATATAATTATGTGGCTGCAGAGATTGAAAAGTGTAATAAATCTAAAGATTTGAATTACTTTTCCTTAGCACTAGTGGTGATGTTGAACAATAATGTAAGGAAAGAAATGCTTATACAGGATACGAGTATTTATAATGAGCTAATTCAATTTTTGGCAAATGAAATTGGTTATACACAAACGCCATCAAAACAGTCATTACGTGTTTGCCTTAGTGCCTTAATAGGATCTTATGTAATCGAAACTGAATCTGAGTATTTCTTTATGAACGAAATGTTATTTTATATTATCGCACATGTCTTAAGTAAACATATCCTACGTACCTTACTCAAATATGGTAGGACATCGTTTCTAAAAGATAGAGTAAAATTTCTGTCTCTTGATGGACATTTTCCAAAACTGACAATTATGATTCCAGACACATTAGAATCAGCATACTTTGACCGAATCTTATGCTATATAAAAATGGGGTTATTTTGGGATGTTTTAACGGATACGCAGAATTATTTTGCTAAATTCAGAGAAGCTTTTATTTTGTACATGAGACCTAAGTTGAAATGGCGAGACTTAAAGGACTCGGATGATGGCTCGACAGTTTTACATGCTGTATCTTTGCATGGTTATGAAGACTACCTTTTATATTTCATGGAATTGGACAAATCATTGGTAAATAAAGGGAATTCCTCCGGTCAAATTCCGTTGCATTTGGCTTGTCTAAAAGGAAATTCTCATACAGCACAATTATTGATTGAGAAACGAACTTTTATTGACAAAACAGATGATAATGAAAATACACCGTTAGATGTAGCTTGTGCGCATGGCCATAAAGATACAGTAGATGTGCTTTTGTTTCATAAAGCTACAATAAAACAAAAACAAAAAGATCTAAAAACAGCACTGCATGTAGTTTGTAGAAATGGAAATGAAATTATAGCGGAAATGTTGTTGAAAAGAAATGCAAATGTTAATATAAGGGATAAAGCTGGACAGACTCCTTTACATTTAGCTACATTGAAAGGACATGCTGAAATCGTTGAATTGCTTATTCAACATAATTCTGATGTCAATCTTGCTGACTATAAAGGAAGAACTGCGATATATTTAGCTTGTGAGAAGAAACATACAAAGATTGCAGAGTTGCTGTTGAAATGTAATGCTAACACATTGATAGACAATGCAGACGGAAAGCGTCCAATACATTGCTGCTGTGAAGTAGGATGTAGTGATATTACTCAACTGTTACTTTCTCATCATGTTGATATAAATCTACGTGATTCTGGGGACTCTACCCCGCTTCACTGGGCTTGCAAAAAGAATCATGAGCGTATTGTTAAAATGTTATTGGAGAAAAATGCAGACGTTTCTCTCTTACTAAATATGGAAATACACCACTTCATATTGCATGTATTAATGGTCATATTAATATCATCAAGATGTTGTTAGACTACAAGGCAAATGTTAACTGCACAAACATATATGATAAGACACCACTACATCTGACATGTGAACACGGTCTACAGGACGCAGTTTCCCTCCTTCTGGTACACCGAGCAGATGATAGTGCCAAAGACAAAGAATCAAAAACTCCTCTCCATCTCGCATGCTTCGATGGGAATGAAAATATTGTTGAAGAATTATGTAAGCATGGTGCTTCCGTTGATGAAACAGAAAAATATGGTAGGACACCTCTCCATATTTGTTGTGAACAAGGTCATTCTGGCTTGATAAAAATACTTATACGATATGGAACAGATATAAATAAAAAGGAGAAAGAGGGTTTGACTCCTCTGTACATTGCTTGTCGCGAGGACAAGGTAGATACCATTAAACTGCTATTGACACTCGGTGCACATATAAATGAAACGGATAAAGATGGATGGACACCACTGTATTTAGCATGCAAAGAGAGTAACATAGAAATGGCTAAAATTTTAATACCAAAAGGTGCAAACGTAAATCAAGCTGATAAAGATGGTATAACACCTCTTCATTTGACTGCTCAGGGTGGAAATACTAGTCTTACGAAATTGCTGCTTGAAAGTAAGGCTTCTGTAAATATGGTGGAGAACTTAGGTCAGACACCTATTTTCAAGTCTTTATCAGCTGTTAAAAATGACGTTACTGAACTCTTGCTTCAAAATGGTGCATCTGTAATTGTGAGTGACAAGTTTGGGATGACTCCTATGAGAATTGCTTTACAGAAAAGAGACAGCGATGTGATAAACTTGTTAAAATATTACAATGAATAGTAAATATGAAGATAATATAGTAAGATTCAATGTCGATTTTTTTATACTTATGGTTCATACTCAACTATCATACTGGGTAAAAGGAAAGTATCATTTTTAATTGCATGATCGAACAAATAATATACATATTGTACAATGTAGAGCGTGCATATTATATAATCAACACTACTTTTGAACGCTAGAGCCATCTTCCCTTCTAGAATGTCAATGTATAATTTTATGGTGTCTATTATTCTGTGCTGTAGTCAGTTTTGAGCACCAAGTAAGGTACACATTATTTATAAGATTAAACCTGTTTCATTTATATTTCATGAGAGACTTCTTTTTTCTAGTTTTGTGTATATTGTGATATGAAAAGATGTCAACTTTCATCCTTAAAGCATACCAAATAGTATTGTCATTTCAAGGTATGTGGTCTTACAAATTAAAAATCGTTAATTAAATAAAAAGGACAACGAAAAATTCAAACATATTAGATAGTATAACAGATCACATTCAGGACAAACATCCTACTAATCCATGAAAAAGCTTTACATAAGCTAGCATCAGTACTACCAGTATTATTAACTCAATTTTAAAATATAAAATTTAATAAGGTTTTCAAATACTTTTGAATTTCTACGGTAATTTCAAATGTTGACTAAATAGATGATCTGATTTTGATTTCCGCTATTCATATTTTCTAATATCTGTAGTTTTAGATGAAAATGCCAAACAATTGATAAAAATCATTATTTAGGGTGAAAACTAGTAGTAGTAGTCGGTTGACAATTTAGGTAATGGTTGACTTATTTGCAGATCTTACTGTGCTTTTCATCTTTCCTATATTTAATTTCTCTCTAATTATGGATTCTACGAAAATGTGTAAAATCATCTTTCAATGGCATAACTCCTGTAACATATATAAGGGGTCAATTGACGATTGTGCAATTATGAAGATCTTATTTTGCTGTAACTTTTGCTTTTCACAGTTACTCTCTATCAAATAATGTTCTGCAAAATTTCGTTCATGTTGACTTATTTACAGATCTTATATATATGTGATTGTCTTTACTGTTTCTCTTTACCAAACTGAACTTGAGGGAGCTGCAACCTGAATATTAGTGCATTTACAGATACTGAATTTCAAATGAAATATTTAGAATAGAAATGTATGATTTTGTTGGGCAGTCAAGTTGCCCTATGTTAGCACACCAAATTTGCTTTTGTTCCTCCGATATACTGAAATAGGTACCATTACCTTTATCTAGAGTGCTAGTAGGTTATTTATATATTATCTGAGATTTTTTTCATGCTTTGAATTCTGGAAAACAAATCATTTGTCGGCAATTACCTTAAATGATCGTCGAAGAGCGTCGGGTCCGACAAGGTGGAAAGTATGTCAGACCCTTTGCCCAACAGACTTAAAAAGATTTCATTAGCTCTGCAAATGGTCAGAGTTCAACGTTTTTGTCTCCGGTTGCAACGAAAGTCTCAGAATGCGAGACATAGGGATTACAATCCGTTGGCAGCGTGAACTATTTGTATTAAGCTTTATATTTAAGAGGGTAGTCAACCTGGGGCTTCATACCTTGGAAAGAGATGCCTTAATATGTTATGAAGTTTTCTTATGTCATATGTCCGTCCGTTGTCCTTGACGTCATATTCATGACTCGGCGACTATTTGATTTTTTTAGTGTTTTTGTTATATGAACTTCTCAATTATTATGAGTAATAGGATAACTATATTTGGTATGTGTTCTTTGTAAGGTCTACATGTTCGTCAGAGAGGACGCATCTGACCTCGTCCTCATTTCATGGATCATTTATCAAGGTTAAAGTTGCATGATTAGATCGGTTTCTCAGATACTGTATGCGTTATGCCAAATATGTTTGGTGTATAGAATGACTGTAAAGTGTACATGTCAGTCTGCCAGGTTTCAAATGACCTTGGTTTCATTTTCACGGTTCATTGGTCAATGTTAAGTTCTTGTTGTTTCTGTGTCTATTTTTATAATACTAAAAGCAATGAGTCATATATTTTTGTGTGTATGGAATGATTGTAAGTTGTACAAATCTGTCTAGTATCATCTGTCCTTGACCTCATTTTTATGGTTCATTAGTCAATGTTAAGTTTCAGTAGTCAGCACATTTGTAAGATACTATACGCAATTGGTCAATTATATTTGGTGTATGGAATGGTTGTAAGGTGTACATGTTTGTCTGGCAGGGGATCTCACCTCATTTTTATGGTTCATTGGTCAATATGAAGTTTCATGGTTTGGTCTATTTTATTTTATTTTTTTGTATACTTCCAGCTATATGCCAAATATATTTGGAGTACAAATTATGTAATGATTGTACGATATGCATGTCTGTCTGGTTTGGTTAATCTGACAACATTTTCACGGATTATTGATAATGTCAAGTTTATGTGATAATTGTAGTAAAACTTCATCTTTATGATTGATTATCAACATAAAATAAATCTTGGATGAAAAGCAGGCGAGACAATTAAAGCAAAGTTCATAATCATGAACAAAACAACGTTCATATCCATATTAGTATTCTATATAATATTTTGTGAGAAAAAAATGAATCGTAAGATTGAACCTTCCCATAAAACTCACTTAACCATTTTTTCATGAATTCCCTTGCATTTGCCTTTTTTCAATTAATTCAATGGATACGTGCATATATATATACATCTATCCTTTCAGACAATGCATCTTTAAAAAAGTATACATATTTTAAAGTAATTAAAAATCTGCTAATCACCTCTGAAAAAAAAAAATGTTATACTGATTTAGGAAAGTGGAGTGCAGAAAAATGTTGATACTTGAGATATACCAATCTGTGATAAATGATTAAACGACCTTTTTCGTAAATTCCATCTTTACTTTTGCCTTGGTTTCAATTAACTGCCCACAGCGCTCACAGTGCTTTGATTAAAGTACAGGCAAGTTTGTGGAGGATGAAAATGACTCATTGGTAGACCATTAGTTATAGATTTCGTTGACTTCGTTGATATCAATGGTGGTAACATTATTTCTCTAATTCTTAACCGATTTATCCTTTTTCCGACCGGTTGGTATTTTTTTATTTAATCAACCAGTTGGAAAGCAAGTCCTTAGAAAACTTCGGCCGCCGTTATCGTCGAGATCTATCAGCAACAAAAGCAGGGGGCATAAATATATAGCGCATGCTTGGACAACACAGCTGATCTCTCCGACGGCTCCTGAAAATTACTAGAAATTAGGGATGTCAACTCGGTGAAGATTTACTGATCGATTACTCGTTGGATTTACCGAGCGATACTCGAATACTCGCTCGGTAAAACATTTACAAAATGGAAAAACAAAATTATACCCATTTGAAGTATTGTGGGTCGTTGTCGTATGATCGTAAAACCCTCAACATTATTACCTAGGACTAGGTAATAGTCCAAGGAATGTTATACAATAATTAATAGCTCATTTACTACATGTACTAAATACTATGTAAACTGGCAATAATCTAATCAAGTAATTAATTAATATCTATAGAAAAATTATTACTCAAACAACAATTTTTGGGAACTGTAAAAAAAAACACTTTTTATTAATGATCAATTAAGGGTTATGATTATAACTTACTGATGCCATTAATCATTTTCTGAGGGTCGACACAGGTTGCAACGAATTTGTTCTTATTTAAATTTATTATCTTGTCAAATATTTCTGGGACGAGGCGATTTCTCAATTTTTTTAGGTATTCAACAGTCCTACTGATGAAAAATATGCTCTGACGGTACAAAGGTGGGGAGTGACTAAGATTAGCTAAAAGTGTAAGCCTTGGAAAAACGTTCTTGTTCATATATCCTACCTCTTTTTGGAGGAATTTTAAATGACAGTTAAACGCAAACATTCGAATCGTATTTTTATTTTTATTGATTATGATTACCTTAATATTTAATTTCCCGGGAGACGCTCTCAATAAAAAAAAATTTGTTTAAGCTGAAGAAGCAACAACATTCTAACAGGAATCCGATTAGTCGAGTATCATTTTGGTAATCGATACTCGGTACTACCGAGCGATACTCGAGTACTCGAGTACACGTTGTCATCCCTACTGGAAATTCATCATTTACGACCATTCTAAAGCATATCTATAGATATATACAGGGTGTAAAATACAACATTACATACATTTAAATCAAATTTACAGATAAAAAATCATCCAATTATGATTTTATGATTTGACAACCGGCGGGAAATTATCTCTTTGTGACAGTCCAAGTTCCGGTTAATCTCCATGTAAACAATCAACAATAGAGTGAACACATGAGTAAAAATACATCGCAAAACAACCTCAATATCCGGATGGGTTCCAATACAAAACCCCAATCCTAGTCTCTGACAGTAAAGGCTTTACACTTAGAAACGCCTGCATAGAAAAGGAATTCCCACTTGGTGCAGATCAGGGGCTACAACGGAAGTACTCGTAGATCTTATCAAAAATAGAATTGAAAAATCCATCAAAAGACACCAACACGTTATAATTTACTTCTGGTCCGGTACATGCGACCTCACCAAAAAAGAGGGGAGATATATCAAACTCAAATCTCACAGCAAAAAGTCAATTCAAACTATAGAAGAACAATACAATAGAGCAATTAATATTGTAACCAAATACAAAATGCAGAAATAAAATTCATTGACTGCCCATTACTCTCAATATCCAACTGGAACAAGTACAAAGGTCACAAGAATCCAGAGACATAAAGTTGAAGATTTCCTAGTTACTAAACAAATACAGGAATTGAATTACAAAATCTATCAAATCAACAATAAACTCAACAAAACATCAGTCAAAGTTAGCAAGTACTTCTTTAGAGGACGAAAGAGAAGGAAAGGACAAACGCGTAAATCAGGTAACCTTTTAATCAATAACAAGGACGGTATACATCCAGGACGCCTGCTAAGTCTAGCTATCACCAAAACCATTCTACTAGACACATACATTGCATGTTTCAATATAGATCAGAATTCTGAATTATTACAAATCAGAGTGGAACAAGAAGAACTGAACACACTTTTCTAATTAACACCTTCATCTGCTTTAGAGAACAGAGGTGCAAGTGAACAGACAAGACAAGTAGTAAAATTCTAGGTGAGTTTATCTTATCAGGTTTTACTACTTACCTTTTGTATTGGATCACTACCAAGCAGCAACACTCAAACTTATGTTTTCTCCTCCAGAAGTGGATAATAACTGATTGATCTAGAATACAAAGACTCAGTCTGGAGCTTCCTTCATCTAGTAAGTACCAGTAGTATAAAATCTCATAACAACAAAATGTTCTACAATACTATCTTAATACTTACATTTATTATCTGAACAAGACAGGTTTTCATAGTACATCATATAAAATTAAATCCTAGCCATAAATACCAACATACTTACCAGGACTCTAATTACTCATACAACACCATTAAAGGAGTAAATATATACTTAACGGAATGTCTAAGTAACCCGATTACATCGACAGCTCAAACTTACCATTGGATAAAGAACAGTAAAAAACACATCCAATTGACTCGGTCAAAATACTCGATCGCCAGAGATAGGAGTTCACATAGACTCATTCTACTCTTACTAAGTGGCATAGAAACAAACCCAGGGCCAAAACGACCAAGATTTCCATGCACAATTTGTCAAAAAGCATGCAAATTAGAATCTATAGCCTGTGACGACTGTGATAAATGGACACATAGAAATTGCATTGGTATGTCTACAACAGAATACAGCAATTTAGCCAAGAGCGAAGACACATGGACATCCCCATCATGCTCAAACCCAACAACTCTTCGACAAAAGTGTATTTCATACCAAGTGGAGATGACAGCAAACATGCCTCCCTAAATATATCTACCAATCCATTATTGCTAGACAGTATATCTGATTCATCCATACCGTCAACATCAGGATCAAGTATCAACTCACCATCTTTCAACACAACATCATTCAGTACAGATAATCATATACCAATCATGACATCACCACCGAAACCAGCTAAAACGAAGCCAACCTCTAAAAAGCAACTAAGACTGCTGAACATCAACTTCCAGAGTTTGAGAAAAAATGGTAAACCTCTCGAGGCAATTATAGAGTCAACTGATCCAGACATAATAATAGGCACTGAAACATGGTTAGATCCAAACATAAAATCAAGTGAATTTTTTCCAGATTACCTAGAATATGACAGCGAACGAAGAGACCGTCCCAAAGACCCACACGGAGGAGTACTGATAGCAGCCAAACAATCTTTACAATTAGGGAGCATAACAAGAAGCACAGAGATAGAACTATTAACTGGTACAATCACCCTAGAAGGAAAAAAGAAAATGCTTATTGGTGTATTTTATCGCCCTCCAGATAAAACTGATGAGACCTACCTAAATAAAGTGAAGGACGAAATAAGTACCATCAAAACAAAACATCAAAAACATCTTCTTAATTGGAGGCGACTTCAACCTACCAGATATTAATTGGCAAGAACAGACCATCACACATAGACAGTACCCCACAAGAACCAGTCAAGCTTTTTTAGACACCGTAGCTGATAATGGATTAGAACAAATTGTAGACTTCCCAACACGCAAAGAAAACACCTTGGACTTAATGCTTACATCCCATCCATCATTTAAACTAAGATGTAAACCTTTACCATCAATAGGAAACAGCGACCATGACATCGTCCTACTCGATATGGCATGTAAACCTCTAAAACCAAAACCAGTAAGAAGAAAGATATACTTATGAAAAAAGCAGAAGTATATAAGATAAAGGAAGACCTGGAAACCTCCAAGACATCATTTAAAAACATCAGCGGCAAAACTGTAGAATCCATGTGGCAAAGCTTCAAATCAGAAATCCAAAAAAACATTGAGAAGCAAGTACCAACAAAAATGACTCAAGGTAGACACACTCACCCTTGGATGAACACAACAATAAGACGTAAGATCAACCAAAAACAAAAGGCACACAAGAAAGCTAGGAAAACTAAAAAAAAAGAGACCAAGACAGATACAAGAGACTTAGACAAGAAGTACAATGGGAAGTCAGACAAGCCAATAAGAAATACATGGAAGAAGTCAGCTCCAATTACAAGGACAACTCTAAGAAATTATAGTCCTATATTAAAAGCAAAGGACAGGAATGAACATGAGTAGCACCATTTAAGAACAAAATGGGATTCCTCCAAAGCGATAACAAGAGCAAAGCTAACATCCTTAACGACCAATTCCAGTCTGTATTCACAAAAGAAAACCTTAACAACTTCCCCAATAAAGGGAAAAGTCCATATACCACTATGGCAGATATACAAATCAATGTAAAAGGAGATCACAAATTACTGAAGAACCTAAAACCACATAAGGCAACTGGACCAGATGCTATACCATCCTGTATACTAAAGACAGCAGCAGACCAGCTTGCTCCAATTCTTACAGAACTGTACCAAGCATCCCTCAACACCGGAGAATTCCCTTAAGATTGGAAAGATGCAAATGTAGTCCCACTCTTGAAAAAGGATGAAAGACATTTAGCATCAAACTACAGACCTCTTTCACTTACCTCCATTACATGCAAAGTCCTAGAACACATAGTACACAGCAGCGTAATGGACCACTTTGACAAACACAAAATTCTTACAAACGCACAACATGGATTCCGCAAACGACGATCTTGCGAATCCCAACTTATCATCACCATTCATGATATTGCATCGAAATTAAAAAGTAACAGCCAAGTAGATATCATCCTACTAGATTTCGCAAAAGCGTTTGATAAAGTGCCACACAATCGCCTACTACATAAACTTGAGTATTACGGAGTAAACCCTAAAACAAACCAGTGGATAAGATCATTCCTACAAAACAGAAGGCAAAGCGTTATCCTAGAGGGAGCAGTCTCGGAACAGGTACCAGTACTCTCTGGTGTACCTCAAGGCACAGTTCTTGGACCCCTGCTGTTCATGGCCTACATAAACGACATGCCAGAAACAGCAACATCATCAGAGACCAAACTATTTGCGGACGACAGCCTCCTCTACAGAACAATAAGCAACCAAGCAGAAAGCGACCTACTACAGAAAGACCTAATGCATTGTAATCCAAATACAATCCAAGAACCGTCCAGTTATACCAACTAATTACAAACTACATGGACACACACTAGACACCATCGAAGCCAGCAAATACCTGGGAGTAACAATCAGCGATAACTTACCTTGGACAGACATATTGATAACATAGTGGGTAAAGGCAACAAAACACTAGGCTTCATAAGAAAAAACTTAAAAGATTGCACTAAACCAGTTAAAGCAGCAGCATATTCAACAATAGTAAGACCTTCAGTTGAATATGCATGCACAGTATGGGACCCAACAAAACAGACTAAAATAAAAGCAATTGAACAAGTACAAAAAAGAGCAGCCAGATTTGTAAACAACAACTATACAGACCGCACACCTGGCTGTGTAACAAATATGCTAAAATCATTAAAATGGGAAAGCCTTGAAGACCGCAGGAAACAAAATAGGCTATGCATGCTGTTCAAAATACAACACGATCTAATCGACATAGATCGGAACCAATATCTGACGCCAAACGATAGCCGGACCAGAGGTAAAAACCGATTCTACCAAGAAAGGGCCACAACAGACGCCTTCGGCCAATCCTTCTTTCCAAGGACCATCAGGGACTGGAACCAACTGCCAACATCAGCGACAGCAGCAGACACAGTCGAAGGATTCAGAGCTGCCCTGAAGGCATGCTCTGCTAAAGCCTAGACAGTAACATCCTGTACATAGTATTATTTGTATATATATAGAGAACGTTTTAAATGTAAATAGCCATGAGAAAACTTTCTGTGTTGTCCGACACTGCGCAGAGTTTTCGCGGGACCTAATACATTCAGTTATTGAATCCGGTTCCTTACTTGGAAGAAGAAGAAGAAGAATTAGGTGGCGATACAATCATCGGCGACGACAAACTTGAAAAGTCTCCGAAATCAATCGGCTAAAAAATCGATGTTTTAAGTATTTTTTTTAACTCCTTTTATTCTTATTGATTTTTAAAGTTTGTAGGTTTTGTTAATATTATCATTGTTAAATAATCAAGAATGTTCTAAATATACTGCCGGAAATTTCCCAAAGGAACTCACTTTAAATAAATCAAATATAAACGATAATAACTGACCTTTCCAATATTTAGATATTTCAGTTTTACACGGGAAACTCTAACTACAATTTACGACAAAAGGGACGATATTTTGTTCCCTATTGTTTATTTTCCTTTTTTGGACGGTGATGTTCCTTTGGCACCATCTTACGGTGTTTATATATCATAACTCGTTCGCTATGCGCGTGTCTTTTGTGACGTTTTGGATTTCAATGAACGTAATCTATGTATTACTGATAAATTATTAAGCCAGGGAATTCGTTA
The DNA here is from genome assembly GCA_017311375.1 of Mytilus coruscus. Taxonomy (NCBI): domain Eukaryota; kingdom Metazoa; phylum Mollusca; class Bivalvia; order Mytilida; family Mytilidae; genus Mytilus; species Mytilus coruscus. The sequence continues at coordinate 93,326,936 of CM029604.1, forward strand.
CCACGAATTATTTAAAACCTACATATGCACATTCATGGCTCTACAATCTGTCGATACCTGCCTTGGCATTGTACAATGTCATGTTTTTCTCTGACTGTTTATGACGTCTTTACACTAAATCCATTGGATATTGTATGTGTACTGATTGATAATTTAGTCTTAGATGCATGTTTTTAGTCCCCTACCGACGAAGTCAGAGGGGACTTTAGGTTTGCACTCCGTCCGTCTGTCTGTCTGTCTGTCTGTCTGTCTGTCTGTCTGTCTGTCTGTCTGTCTGTCTGTTCATCCGTCAGTCCGTCAGTCCGGCAAATCAGTTTCCCACACTTTTTTTCTTCGTGCTTGAAGATATTGATTTGATATTTGGTGTATTGTTTTATCATGACAAGTTACAGATCAAGTACTAGTTCAAATTTTGTTCTGGTCTGATGATTTTATGCAGAGTTATGGTCCTTGGACTTAGAACATCACTTAAATAATCAGTTTTCCACACTTGTTTTCGTCATGCTTGAAGATATTGTCTTGATATTTGTTATAAAGTTTACACCATGACAAGTTATAGATCAAGTTTAAGCATTTTGTTCCAGTATAATGAATTTTTAACCGGTAGGGGACTATGTATTGCCATGCAATACTCTCAGAATGCTTTTTTGTATTAGTTGTTATTGGCTTTGAACTAGCTGTCAGTAACTGCGAGTACTTCAGATCTGTACTTAATGTCTTTTTGTTGGGGGGATGTATAAGTACCATTCCACGTCCACTCTGTGTTTATATTAGATGTATTTCTATTTGTATCCATATGATGAGTTAAGCCTTTTTCAACTGATTTTTATAGTTTGTTCTTATGTTGTACTGTTACACCACTGCCCCAGGTTAGGGGAGGGTTGGCGCCTTCAAACTAGTTTAACCCTGCCACATTATGAATGTGCCTGTCCCAAGTCAGGAGCCTGTAATTCAGTGGTTGTCGTTTGTTTCTGTGTTACATATTTGTTTTTCGTTCATTATTTTATACATAAATTACGCCGCTAGTTTTCTCGTTTGAATTGTTTTACATTTGTCATTTCGGGGCCTTTTAAGCTGACTATGAGGTATGGGCTTTGCTCATTGTTGATGGCCTACGGTGATCTATAGTTGTTAATATCTGTATGATTTTGTCTCTTGTGGAGAGTTGTCTCATTGGTAGTCATACCACATCTTCTTTTTATAATTATCATTTTTCTGTGTCACAGTAAATGTATTACTATGGTTAGCATGATTTTATATTTATAACATGTAAAGATACACGGTTTAGTGTTCAGATAAATAAAACTGGAGTTATTCCTCTTCATACAACTGGTTCTCTCTTCCTCTTATTGGTTTTGTATTTTTTATTTTATTTTATTATTATTATTTGGTCTTCTTTGTGATTCATATTACTAAGTATTTAAAATGCCCTGTTTGGGCCCTTTGACACATGAAATAGACAAAATCTCTTTGTTCTCACTGGCTATAATCTGAATAATATACAGCTAAGGTGTGTATTAACTACCTCAGATATACTGCACAGGTCAAATGTACTCTTATCTTTAGGGGTGGATCCAGGATTGTTCAAAGTCATAGGGGCGTAATTCTTGGGACGATTTTAGGATTAAATATAAATTTAACATCAAAATGGGCGTACAAATTTCTCATTCCTTGTAACCTGGAGATCAATCTGAATTCGTTTAAATGGGACATGTTTTCAGAATGAGTAAAGATAAAAAAAAATATGGGGAATTTAAAGATTGAAAAGTCAAACTTTTTTTATTTGTTTACATTGCACTATAGATTATTGTACATCTTTTTTTCGATTAATCTTCCTCTGAGCATATTCTCTATGGAAAGAAAAGCAATAAATTTATACTCAATAACCTTTTTATTTATGATTTGTCATATACCGATTTAAAAGTACATTAAACGGAACTAAAACTGTAGGAGATGTGGGATATATGCCAATAAAAAGAAAAAGTTTTTGGTTTGATTTGATCGTCACTAATTTATATTAAAAATATGAATACATGTAACATAAGCAATCAAATATCTGCTATTAAAACACAATTCTCCAAATAGTGTAACAATTTAGGAGAAAGCCTGAATATCAAAAAGTTATAATTTAAAAGTTACCAAGCTTTTACTACTTTTAAATGCGTATTTTCACCTTTCTTTATCCTACAAAATAACTTTCTAGGAGCCGTTGATTGAATATCGTCCGAATATTTAAAAAAGATCATTGATCAGTGTTGATGGAAATACATTCAATTTCTATCAATATGCCATTGCCATTATGTACTACAATAAGTTTTGTGACATAAAAAACCAAAATACTACTATAGGTAATGAAATAAAATTGAATAAAACTAACATGTACACATCTAGTTGAACACATATATATTTAAAGCTTTGGTTAATGTTAAAAATCCATTTCTCTAATTTTTATGCTATTTTCGTATTTCTCGATCGGTGTGAAAAAATATTTCTCGTCTAGATCTAGAGAAAACTTTGGCAAATGATATGATAAGTCGAAATTCGATTATGACGTCAAATTTGCTTGATATCTTCTGAATTTCATATTGTGGCGTCATTAAAAAAGGCGGCCATGCCTAATGACGTCAAATATAAAGAACACAACCTTTCTGCAAATCTTTGAAAAGGAAGGAGTGAACTTTGTTTAGATATCGCCTAAAAAGCACTAAAGAAACAGATTCCATCTCTATTTCTTGAGTATAAGAATATTTCTCGGCAAGCCTCGCGTTTTAAATTTTCAAGTTCACTGTCTCGAGTAGAGAAATATCGTAACACACTTGATGCAGTGGTGGAATCTATATTTCTTAGCAAAATATTTAGTAAAAATGATAATATTTAAAAACTTGAAAACAAATCTCTTTGTATTTGGTTAATGGAAATGAAGATAAAAAACTTTGACAATAATTTGTCAATTTTTGAGGGTTTAAATAAAAACAGAAATACTATTTCAAATTAGATTACTTCATATAGAGTTATAGATATGAATGATCATAATTATATGCATTTACATTAGTCTTTATTTACATTTGAATAATAATGATAATACTATGACGTGTGGCAGGAAGGACGAAGCTGAAAAAGGAGTGTTGATGGAAATAAATTCAATTCAATTTATATCAATATTTCATTGCCTTGATGTACTACAATACGATTTGTGACCAACAAAATATAGTTAATAAAATAGAATTGAATAAAACTAACATGTACACATCTACTTGAACACATATATGTACAGCTTTTGTTAATTTTAGAAATCCATTTCTTAGCAAAATATTTAGTATAATTAATTATTAGAAATTTTAAATAGAAACAGAAATACAGTATTGAATTAGATTTCCTTACAAAGAGTTATAGATATAAATGATCACGTTAGTCGTTATTTACATTTGATTAATAATAATAATAGACGTACAAATAATTATTTCTGTGACTGCATCTTACAATCCTTTACGATATATAGATAATTTAGCTAATCTGCAATCAATTCCATCTTCATGTCTAATATATCATGTACTGTGTTACAACTTTAGATTCTACTGACGAGCAAAGGTAACATTAGGCCACCGAAAGCTGAATTTTTTAGGTCAGTCAATAGCTAGGTGGCCGAGTGGTCTAGAGCGCTGGACACAGTACAGGCGGTGTTATCTCGATATCACAATAGCATGATTTCGAATCCCGGCGAGGAGGGAAGAACAAAAATGTTTCTTCCGCAAATTTGCAGATTTAACATTGTTGTGCTGATATTTCGTGTAATTATGAATATAAAAGTGTTTTCAGCCGTGTATCACCTTCAGACCAACCAGCAAATTTTATATGTACCGGATCGTCTAGAATAGACGATACTGCGCAGATAAGGAAAACATTATGTTATTCCAAAGATTTGCACAACGTTACTAATAAAAGATGGTAATATACGAAGATGATTTTATAAAATTGTGTTGACAAATATTTTGGCTTAAAAAATAGCCTTCGTCAGTGTCAATAGTTGTAAAATATATAAAAAAA
>CM029604.1:93333479-93483479 GCA_017311375.1 Mytilus coruscus
TTTGACATAAGCGGTCATTTCAGTACCAGAATCTATGACAAAGGAGACGATTTTAATTTTGAAATTATCAATTTCCCCCACCTTAGTAGCAATATATCAACTTCACCTGCATATGGGATATCCATTTCCCAACTCATTCGGTATTCAAGAGCTTGCAGCTGCTACTCAGACTTCGTAAAACGTCACCAGTGTCTGAGCAGAAAGTTGATGAACCAAGGGTATGTGAAAGAACGTCTAGTCCTTTTTCTAAAAAAGTTCATCGGAAGATATTAAGACCTTGTTGATAAATATTTCGTATCAACTTCACAAATAATACACGATGGTCTTGAAGTATAGATTCTAGGTACTGACGTTGTTTATCATCTTAATAACGTATTATAGTATTCTTTTATTTGACTTTGTAATTTATTACTTTTACTGTTTAGCCTATTTTTGGCAGTAACCATTTGACGTGGCTTGGTACTTGTACATCCCGTCATTGTGTTGTTGTGCTATGGTAATTTTTTGTATTATTGTCTTTCGTTTTTGTTAATATGCTTTGTCTATATGCCTTTTTGTTTGCCTTTGTTGACATATTTGTGTGTTTTTGTAGAGATTCATTTGACGTGGCTCGGTACTTGTATACCCCGTCTTTGTGTTGTTGTGCTATGGTAAATTTTTGTATTCTTGTCTTTCGTTTTTGCTAATGTGCTTTGTCTATATGCCTTTTTGTTTGTCTTTGTTGACATATTTGCTTGTTTTTGTAGTGATTAAGAGTATAGCACAATGTTGACTGCTGTACCTCTATTCTTGACATTTTTACCTATTACAAAATTGAGAATGGAAATGGGCAATATGTCAAAGAGACAACAACCCGAGGAAAGATCAGATAACAGCCGAAGGCCACCAACGGGTCTTCAACGCAGCGAGAAAATCCCGCACCCGAAGGCGGGCCTAAGTTGGCCCCTAAATAAAAATATGTACTAGTTCAGTGAAAATGGACGTCATACTAAACTCCAAAACATATAAATGAACTAAAATAAAAAAAAAAAAACATACAAGACTAACAAAAGCCTGAGGCTCCTGACTTGGGACAGGCGCAAAAATGCGGCGGGGTTAAACATGTTTTGTGAGATCTCAACCCTCCCCCTATACCTCTAGCCAATGTACAATAAAGAAACACACAGCAATACGCATAGTAAAAGTCAGTTTAAAAGAAGTCCGAGTCCGAATAGGTAACAAAAGAAACGAAGCAAAATGGCAATGATACATAAATTAACAAAGGACTACTAGCAGTTACTGACATGCCAGCTCCAGACCTCAATTAAACTGACTGAAAGATTATGTCTTCATCATATGAAAATCAAGTACAATCCCTCCCGTTAGGGGTTTAGTATCATACTATCATAAAATATATGAGAAGATCATAACCCGTTTCATGCCAACTACTGGTTTTAGAATAGGCAATTGATAAAACTTGGATTAATGTAAAGGGTGGACAGACAAAGATCCAACAAACTTTTCTAGATATAAGAAAGCAGATTTTATGGGGCAATCATTACATATAAGCAAAAGACGCCTTGTTAACTGAATAATGAAACCTTTTCCAGAAACTCAGAATAGTAAAATTGAGAAAGGAAACGAAGAATGTGTCAAAGAGACAACAACCCGACCAAAGGACAGAAAACATCTCAAGGCCACCAATGGGTCTTCAAAAAAGTAAAATAACAAAAATACCGAACTCCGAGGAAAATTCTAAACGGAAAGTCCCTAAGCAAATGGCAAAATCAAAAGCTCAATCACATCAAACGAATGGATAACAACTGTCATATTCCTGACTTGGTACATGCATTTTCTTATGTAGAAAATGGTGAATTAAACCTGCATTTATAGCTAGCTAAACCTCTCACTTGTATGACAGTCGCATGAAATTCCATTATATTGACAACGATGTGTGAACAAAACAAACAGACATAATAAAAACGAAAGAAATCTCTGTATTACTGAAAAATCATTACACCAGGGTTTTCGATATCACAAACTAGTCAAAACATTTACTAAATTTTATCATCGGTACAAGGACATCATTCGTAAATATAAATCAACATGCAGACATCTTATACGTTCAAGTACTTCACATCCAATCTTTTATGGTAATATTCTTTACAAAGCACAAAAATGTCAACATTCACCTCAAAAGCTAACCAAACCTTTAAACAGACTTATTCAGAAGGGATATAGTTACGATACTGTTGTCAGGTCATTAAGGATGGCATATTTTGGTATTAATATTGATTCATTCATAGGGTCTTTGCATCGGAAATAAACACATTTAACCCATCTTTCGAATAGTCTTTACATAAGGTTGTACGTTTAACTTTATCTTTTTTCCCATTCCATATGAAATTATAGACTAGAGTTTTAAACTTTTGTATTATTTCCTTTGGTATGTACATGTTTGATGCAATATAAGTTAAATTTGGAAAAATGAATGATTTTACTACTATTATTTTATCTATAAATGTTAAGTTTCTTTTCATCCAGTTTGATATTATCTTTTCACATTTTGTTAGCTGTTTATCAGTGTTCAGTTTTTGACAGTCTTGAGTATTATAACCAAAGTAAAAGCCAAGACTTTTAATTTTATCTGTTTTTCAATTTATGTTTTCAAATTTGTCTCTACTATGTTTAAGTTTTCCCAACCAGAATCCTTCTGTTTTATTTCTGTTTAATTGTAATCCCGAGAATCTTCCAAAATTTTCAATTATATTCATTGCTAAACTAACATCTTTTGGTGATTTAAGAAATAGGGTTGTATCATCTGCGAGTTGACATATTTTCAGTGAACAGTTTTTACCATCTAATTTCACCTCTAAACCCTTGAGGTTATTATTTTGTCTAAATTTAATTGCCATAATGTCAACTACCAATACGAAGGCTAACGAAGAAATTTAACATCCTTCTCGAATTCCGTAAAAAATATTAAAACTGCTGGACACCCAACCATTGTTGAGTATGCAGCCTTTCATGTCTGTGTACATTGTTTGAATCCATCTTATAAAACTACTTTTAAAGCCAAATTTTTCCAAGGTTTCTGACACAAAGTTCTATTCAAGGGAGTCAAATGCCTTGGACAAATCAACAAAAAGTATAGCTCCATCTACTTTAAAATTCTCTGAGTAATCAATAATATCTTGTATTTGCCTAATATTAAAACCTATGTATCTATATTTTATATAACCTTTTTGGTCAGTATGAATTATTTTTGGTAATACTAGTTTTAATCTTTGAGCAAGTGCATTAGCTAATAATTTTACATCATAATTTAACAGAGTTATTGGACGATAATTATTTAAAGAGAGTGGGTCTTCTTTTTTATATATTAATTATATTGCCCCAACTTTTTGAGAATTTGACAATTCCCCTTTTTCATGGCAAAACTTGAATACAGATTCATATAATTCTTTTATTTTTTCCCAAAATTTTCTGTAAAATTCAGCATTACGTCCATCTAAACCTGGAGCTTTATTTAGTTTCATTTTGAATATAGCATCCGTACATTCCTGCACTGTGATTTTTCTTACTTTCACTTTCACTTAATTTTGGACATTTTTTAATATCATTTAAGTACTTTCTGGTATTTTCAACATCTGGATTATTAGAGGATTATAAATTTTTATAATAGTTAACTTCAAGGTCTAGTATTTTTTCTTGATCAGTAATTATATTATTGTTTACATCATACAATCTAGTAATAGGTTTTTTGCACTGCCTGGCTTTTTGAAGACCTAAGAAGTATTTTTTTCTCCCTCTTCAATCCATTTCACCCTTGATCTTATTTGATTGCCTTTTATTTTTTCATTGTACTGATATCCTAATTCCTGTTCTACTTTTTCAATTTTTTCAATCAGGTAGGTATTTGTTTCATTAACTCTGATGTCATTTGTATGAATTTCATTATTTAGTTGTATTAGTTGATTTTCTAATACATTGATTGAATCGTTTTTATTAAGGGCTTTCAATCTACAGAACTGAATTATACAATCTCGAACTTCTATTATAAAATTGTCCCATAAAATTGCTATATTTTTTAATCATTTGCTTTAATTTCATAGTTTTTAATGAGATTGTTTATTATTTTAGGTAAATTTCATCGTCTAAAACACTACTATTTAATTTCCAGTAACCACGTCATTTATTTTTTCTTGACATTTGTAATTTTAAAGATACATTATTATGGTCAGTGTAATGAATAACAATTGGTCTAATATCACAAGAGGAGCAATTTTTTTAATTTCAGTACCAACAAGGAAATAGTCAATTCTCGTGGCGTCTGTTTTATTTCTTTTACACCAAGTGAAATGAGTTTTATCTCTGTTTTTTTCACGAATTTATCTTACCGACTATCTTAACATGTGGCATTTAGACTAGTGGCCTACCAAAGTGATCAAGTCTTCAATATTAAGAACCTAATTCCATTGGTCTATACAAAAACAAATGCCAACAATAACAACTTAATAGCTTTTAATGTGTTTACTGCATTTATTTCAATCGTTCATCATCAATTTCTTCGTCTGTTGAAACCTTTCAGATTTTTCCTCAACACCGTGTTATTTTTACAAAGGGACGTAACACCACTACTAACCGTGTATTAAAATGAACCACGCCTACTAAACCCGTATGAAATATATACGGTCTCCACGCTTTTGCTTTTAACCAATCATATTCTTAGAAATGTATAGGAGGTAAGATAAAATGTATTATCGCTATTTTACGAAATTTTCCTTTGATCTTACTGACTGATAATTTCCTTTCTCAGCACAGTACAGTAGAGTAGAGTGATATGAAAAATTATCGCTAGAAACTAAGGGTGCACGTGCCTTGTCAATGTAAACATCACATCGTCATAGGCAAAATAGCGATAAACAGATTATCATTGGTCATCTCAACTCGATTGCTTTTCTCACTTTCGCCGTACCGGCTCAAGCGAGAAAATCAATCTCGTTGAGATGACCAACGATTATCTATAAATACAATACAAAACAATACATTTGAATTGCCAATTATGACGTCCAGTAACGAGCTGAACAATCAAATTGAATTATAACAATAAATAACATTGACTATGTTAACAGTTAAACACAAATAAAATATACCCATACAGAATGTGTATATATAGATATGGACAAACCACCGGTCACTAAACATACAAGACTAAAAAACGCTAAAGGTTCCCCACTTGGGACAGGCGCAAAAATGCGGCGGAGAGAAACATCTCAACCCTCCCCGATACCTCTAGTCAATGTGGTATAAATAAACACACAGCAATACGCACTGTAAAACTTAGTTTAAAAGAAGTCAGAGTCAGATGTTAGAATAGGCAACAGAAGAAACTAAGTAAAATGACAATGATTGAGATGAATTAACAAACAGAGGACTACTAGCAGTTACTGACATGCCAGCTCCATACCTCGACTGATCAAAAGATTATGTCTTCATCATATGAAAATCAAGCACAATCCTTCCCGTTAGGGTTAAAGTATCATGCCATTATAAATTAAACGAGGAGAACGTAACTCGTATCAGTGCTTACTAATAGTATAAGTAATAATCTTATTGTTTTACCTTAATTTGTTTGTTCTTAAATGGAAGTAAACGAGATTTTAACATCGGTAAACTACTGGTGATTTTAATTGATCGATTCCTACATGGCCCGCTTTATTTCTTTGTATTTTGAAAATAGTCTATAGTCTATGTGGTATGTAATAGGATTACCAAAGCAGTGTTGGACATAGCTTGTTTATCGAGCTTAATGGAATATATTAATCTAACAGTTTATGTGTATGGTAACAACACTTCAGTTGGCCTACCTGTCTTTAATAGATATTTGTAATGATTTACAAAGTGTGTTGTTGAATGCACATGTTTTAACTGACAGAGGTAAGTTCTAACATCCTGGCTCGAAGATTTAACAGTTGGGGTAGGTTTTAACATCTCTGAACATCTGTTACAAACTGTCGGAAAAACTGTTTTGAACTGTTCATTGACTAGAACTGACAGTTTCCTGTCGATTCTCTATGGATACTTCGTCCTTCTCCACCAACAAACACTTGCAACCATGATGTAGCCAAGAGGGCTGAAGGGTTGTTAAACACAAAATTCAATCTATCCAAAAAAGCTAGTGTAATGTTATAATGTATAATCAGGAAAACTAAGATATTAATCCACTCTCCTAGACAGTGGTAGGGTCATTGGGTAATTCAATAGTTAACTCATGTACTTAACATCACTTTAACTGTACAAGAAGTTTAAAAGTCCTGAAAATATTAGATGTATATATTTCCTCTACTGTTTAATCTTTTGGTTTTAAAATCTTTTCATTGATACCAATGATATAAAAGATAAAATTAATTTTTGATTGATTCAAAAATAATTTTAAACAGGGAAAAATAACAGAACACATTTAATTCATGCATAGTTAAGTCTAAGGAAACTACTATTAAACCATGAAAATATTAAGCCTGTATTGCCTTTTCTATCTAATACTTTTATCTAGAAAATATTCTTACAGGGAAATATAAAAATAAGGAGATGAGGTATTATTGCAAATGAGACAACTATCCACCTAAATTTAAACAAACTGGACGTAAGCAATTATAGGCAACCGTACGCCTTCAACAATGAAAAAAAAAAAAACCCCAAACCGTATAGTCGGCTTTTAAAGGCCCTGACATGAAAATATGGAACAATTCAATTGAGAAAACTAACGGCCTAATTTACAACAAAACAATTAACGAAAAACAAATATGACAGACATAAACCAACGACAACCACTGAACTACAGGCAGATGTCCTCAACGACTAAAACTGTCCTAAATCCAGCATAAAATTGGTGTTTTATTTTTCAGGAGTGTGATAAAATTTTCTTTTTTAGCCCGTTGTATGAATACACCCGTATTATTACAGCCTTTTGTCATCACAGGCTGTTTCCTAGTATCGATAAACCTGAAAATCATAAACGGCATTTTCTTAAATTAAAATATAGAAAAAGAGGTATTGATTTTATTAACTTATCTAGTATATTCAATGACTCTACCATCCATAGCCAAATGCCTCAATATTTTGATAATTATACAGAACCACCTATTATTTCGTATTCTTATAAAAAAAAAAAAAAACAGCAGAAGTTTGATTTTTAATTATACGTCAGTTACATCAGACGTCAACATAGAAAATAATGCTCCTTCCACTTGAGACTGTGAAACATCTAGTTTTAGATATGTTCACTATGGTCATGTCATTACAGGAGACCCAACATCGTTGAAGAACGTGAGATCAAAACTTTTCTTAAGAAAGGACCTAAATATCGTCCTCCATCTATAATAGATTGGAAACACTGTCGTCAGGCCATTAAAGACGCTTTGTCTGCCTACTGTAAAAATTGGTGTAAACGTGAAAAATCTGATAAAAAATCTCTAGGCAGTTATTTGAATAAAATTATGAATACTGTTGATATTCATATATCTCACTTTGAAAACAATTCTAAAATTAATAATAAGGTCCATGATATACCCATTTCTAGAATAAAAAATAAACTCCAAGTACTCGCAAAGCGGTTTGTGTTCGTACCGATAGACAAAGCAGCCAATAATGTAGTAGTGGTGTGACGCTTATACTACACGGAAGTTCTCCAAAACGAAATTATCAATTCGTCTACATTAAGGTCCGTACGCTCCACAGAGAGTCAAACTGTAAACAAGCATATCACTGCCACTACCCAGCTTAAAGCCTCTTCCGAACATTTAAAGTCCCGACTATGTACTGGTTACCTAAATTACACAAACAACCATTTAAATTCCGTTTCATCTCCGCATCTAGTAAGTGTTCTACTACTAATCTGTCAGTGCTTCTAACTACCTCCCTTACTACTACCAAAAAACTTGTTATTAACTTTTATAATAATTATGGAAATAATGGTATTAATTATATCTGGAGTGTTAAATATTCTTTAGAGGTTTTAGATAAAATACGTGCTTTTGGTGGTCCCTTTTATTCTGTTGACAGTTATGATTTTTTTACTCTCTACACTACACTTCCACACAATCTTATCAAGAAAAAGTTTTCATATTTGATTAAATCTCATTGCAAATTTATTTGCTGTAACTCGTTTAAAGCCTTTTTCTGTAACGAAAAAGGAAAGTATGTTAGATACACTTACTGGAAATGTGAAGATATGACTGAAGCTTTAAATTTTCTCCTGGACAACATATCTGTACGTTTCGGCGATAAAGTGTATCGACAGGCAGTGGGTATTCCTATGGGCACTAACTGCACCCCTTTAATAGCAGTTTTGCTATGAATCTCAGTTTATGACCAAACTCAGTAAAGACACGTCATTGTTACATTTGGTTGTTACATTCAACAATACCTACCGTTATCTTAATGATATTTTTTCGTTAAATAATCAAGAGTTCTCTAAATATACTACCGAAATTTACCCAAAGGAACTTACTTTAAATAAATCTAACATAAACAGCAGTAGTTGTCCTTTTCTAGATTTAGACATTTCAATTTCTAAAGGGAAACTCGTTACTAAAATTTACGACAAAAGAGACGATTTTTCATTCCCTCTTGTTAAGTTTCCTTTTTAGACGGCGATGTTCCTTTGGCTCCATCATACGGTGTTTATATATCCCAACTAGTTCGTTATGCCCGTGTGTGTAGTGATGTCATAGATTTTAACGAACGTAATCAATACATTGTACATCACTGGTAAATTATTAAGACAGGAATTTCGTTACCATAAATTACTTAAAAACTTTTACTAAATTCTTTCATAGATACAAAGATTTGATTAGTAAATTTGGCTGTACCTGTAGAAAACTTATTAAAACGGTATTTCACATCCACTGTACTTAAAGCGCGGATATCACTATGTGATCCATGTAAACTCATCGAACCTTTAAACAAACTTATTAGTAAAGGTTATCTTACCAATGTTGTAATTAGATCTTTGAATATAGTTTACATTGGCACAAATATCGATTTTGTCATCAGCAAATTAAAACATAACTAAATTTGTATATTTTTGAAACGGTTTTTTTTTTTATGTATAAATACACATCCACGTTCATTTTATATATAGAGATTACTAGTACTATCTATATATAACATTATACATATTTATTAAAAGGTTAACTCCTAACTATCCTACTGCCTGTCGATACAATGTACCTTTATTTTGGCATTACACAAGTCATGTCTTCTTTGACTGTCCATGACGTTAAAACACTAAATCCCTGGGATGTGTTTTAGTTGATTTTAGTCTCTGATGCATGATTTTTTATTATTAATTGTTTTTGGCTTTTAACTAGCTTTCAGTAACTGCGAGTACTCTCAAATCGTACTTTCGTGTTATTTCACCTGTTGATACAATTTGTAATGCATTTTTGTTATCTAATGTTTACTTATTTAGTGTTATATCTCGTCTCACTATTTTTAATATTTACCACCTTTGATTAGTGTTTAGTATGAATTTTCACTTCTGTTCTCGTACTATGAACAAAGAATTATTTATTTTGTAAAAAATATTTCCGTACTCCATGTATACCTTACAACAAAATTATTTTTATTTACCTGTGTACGTTATTTTATTTGGCGGCATTTTGTCCAAGGTTATGGTTATTTTTCTGATATTGTTTTACTAACCCCCTTGTTTTATTAATTTTGTATTTACATTGTGTCATAGATCAAATTTATTCGTTCAGTGTACGTTCACTTGTTTTTGTTAATATGTCTTTTGATGGAGTTAAGCCATTGCAATTGATATTTTATAGTCTGTCTTTCTATGTTGTGATGTCACACTATTGTTTCACGTTTGTTTGCACCTGTCCTAAGTCAGGAACCTGATGATCAGTGGTTGTCGTTTGTTGATGTAGTTCATAAAAGTTTCTCGTTTCTCGTTTTTTAATATAGATTAGACCGTTGGTTTTCCTGTTTGAATGGTTTAACACTAGTCATTTGTGGGGCTCTTTACAGCTTGCTGCTCGGTGTGAGCCAATGCTCCGTGTTGAAGGCTGTACTTTGACCTACAAGGTTTACTTTTACAAATTGTGACTTGGATGGAGAGTTGTCTCATTGGCACTCAAACCAAATCTTCTTATATCTATTTAACACGATTCGTGTGTTCATTGATACGTTTTCACAATGCTGACCGTCAGTACTTAGTACGATTTGTTTGTATAGGTAATTTGTTTCTGAAGTCTGTCTACCATGGAGGTCATGGAGGTCCAAATCAAAACGCCGTGGTCTAAATAATAATATTTGGTTGTAACTATCTTTTGTTAAATTTTCTTTTCACAGTCCTTAATTCGTGACCCTCAGAAAGGATATCACTTATCTTTGATTCACGTGCCTGTTCCCTGTTAGATCGCACTTTGAGTTAGTAAAAGTCGTATGTAACTGAAACCTAGGTAATAGTATACGAAAATAAAAAAATGAAACTTTAAAATCATTATACAATTTATAAAATGAAAACTGTCTTCTGTAAAAAAGGCAAACACACAAAATCAAACAAAATACGACCTAACTTAATGTTACTGCGAATGTCTCTTACTTTTTTAGAAAGGTTAAACATGTTTGCGTCATCAAGTTCTACCCTAGAAGTTATTCTCACGGACTTTCCTAGAATGACTTATGACCGTTTTACCTTAGATTCTAGCAGATATAACCTATTACTGTTAAGGGTGAAACTAGGTTAGAAATGTTATAGAACAGTAAACAACAGTTATATGGAAAATTATGCTGACAGTTCAGAGGAATGGGTCAGAACTGATCCCAACCGTAGTTTTGTTGGGTATTAACCATAATTCAAAGACGGGTGACATATAACATGATGCGTTTAAGAACATGGACCAAACGACAACACTTCACAAAATACCACTTAGGAAACCAATGATATAGCAACAGCAAATCCACAAATGCATATTTCTCAGCTTCTATTTTAACGAATGATGTGAAATTTTGTTTGATCATTTATATTGATGTGTTGCACCGTGTAAGTGGTCAAAGCTGCTAAACAGCTACTTATAGTTTAATGATTATAGGTTGAGTTTCGTTAATTTATATTGAGCATGGACATTTTTTCGTCACACATTTACCAGCTTCTATATTAAGGAATGATTTTAGTATCTGGCACGAAACGTTGTTATGATGATTGTAAAGTGTAAGCGATTTCAGACCCACAGGCAGTCACTTCTTTCCTTGCGATACTTTGAATTATTATAATAACAACTTGGCAATAAAATGTTTCGTCACATATATATTTCAGCCTTTGTTCTTTGGAATTTTTGATATCTTATCTAAAGCTTTATTTTTGATGAGTTGTATTGGTGTAGCAATTTTTGATCTGCTTGAAACGTATTTCCCGTTTGACGATCTTTTAACCACCAATGAACATGACAATTGTCATTCAATTTCCAAATAACAGTTTTTTGTTGTTTTTGTTGTTTTCCTTTGTTGTTTGATTTTTTTTGGGTGGGGGATCGCAGGCTTTATTTTTTAGGTAGATATTCATTAATTTTTCTGTAAATAAATGAAATTGGATGAAAATTTATGTAACAGTTTGAAAAAAAAAAAACCCCTCAAAATACTATTGTATTAGAATAAAGGTATATTACCTGCATTTACTTTCGGATTTGTTATGTAAATCGTAAATGTTATTCTTTTTTTCCAGGTTATAAAAGACGATAACATATACAAGAAAGAAATTGGTTCTTTATTCCCTCCTCCAGATGATAAAATACTTACTATCTGCAGGACAGTCCCTATTTCAGAAAGTGTTTGGAGATATGTTGGTACTTTTTTTATTCAGGACCCATAACTATATCTCGACATACTTCCATTAGAAGGAACAGAGTTAAATAAAGACACACATAAAGAATACAATTAATCAGGATCTATAATCAAGTATGTCGTTTGGCCTGCTCTATATTTACATTGTCAAAACGACGAAAAAGGAGCTTGGTTGACAAAAGGTGTGGAACAACCTAAAGTCCAAGAAAACCATGGTGCACACAACCTGAAGATGATCCGCTTTTCAACACTAAATTGTAAACAGTTGTTTTACTGTCGTTATTGGTAAAGCACATGCGTATATGTTTACGCAGGAAATTGTTGTCGACCTTTACTCTACACTAACAAATCATTTGTAACTTTTATACAGGAATATCAACCTTACTGGTAAAGAACAGAAAATATGACATTTGTTCGAGACCAATAACCTAGCTAAAACAAGAATGTGTCCATAGTACACGGATGCCCCACTCGCACTATCATGTTCTATGTTCAGTGGACCGTGAAATTGGTGTCAAAACTCAAATTTGACACAGAAAGATCATATCATAGGGAACATGTGTACTAAGTTTCAAGTTGATTGAACTTCAACTTCATCAAAAATTACCTTGACCAAAAACTTTAACCTGAAGCGGAACAGACGGAAGAACGGGCGGACGGACGGACGAACGAACGGACGCACAGACCGAAAAACATAATGCCCCTAGGTGCCCTAAAAATGTATGTATTCATTTTGATAAATCTTTGACATCGGAAGATAATACGAAATTAATAAACGTATATCATCTACAAGTTGCAGTTAAAATGTAAATTGAATTTTTACCATTTGCACTGTGTCGCATTTAGTGTATTTAGTCCGTCAGGTTGAAGTTTTGGTTCAAATAGTTTACTTTGATGGTGTGGTTACATTAACTTGATTTCACAAGTCATTATGTTGTGCACTTTTAAAATTATATGCAAATAAAAGTTTTGACCCCCAAATATACGATTCACTGCACATAGAAATGTGATTAAGGAAATGAATACATTCTCAAATTA
Source organism: Mytilus coruscus (assembly GCA_017311375.1). Taxonomy (NCBI): domain Eukaryota; kingdom Metazoa; phylum Mollusca; class Bivalvia; order Mytilida; family Mytilidae; genus Mytilus; species Mytilus coruscus. Next base: position 93,346,350 of record CM029604.1, read on the forward strand.
AAGATTTTGGTTAAGGTAGTTCACCATGAAGTTTTTGTCACATCAACTTGGCGCTTAGTACGCATGTTCATTATGGGCTGAACTTTCTAACTGTATGATAAATTACGATTTTGACCCGAAATTATGTTTCTATGAAAATGGGCATAGGCTAGTTCGGGTGGGACATGGTGTACTATAGACAAAATAATATTCTTGTTTCTATTACTATACTTTTAGACAGAAATAAAAAAAAAAAAAAAATCAGTTAATTTTTGTACATGATCTGATAAAACATTATATGGCTTATTCTCCGTCATTATATAATATATAATAAAATATATACGGGCTCAAACCTAGCCATTCATTCAAACATAAATATACATCAATCTACAAAACAGAAAATATAATAACCTCATTGGTTGATATCTTTGGCGGAAGTACATGTGATACATCCTCATTCTTCCAATATCCAAGCTGTGGGATGGTCGTGCTCCACATGTTGTCGGCAAAGTAATTATATTCTTTAACTTTTACTTACATTTGCCTTGGTGGCAATATAGCCTTGGTGGTTTTAAGACCTTGGTGGTCATTTATATATGCCTTGGTGGCAATAGACCTAGGTGGTAATTTTATATTTGCCTCGGTGGCAATAGACCTAGGTGGTCATTTTTATAATGTTTTACATTTGCCTTGGTGGCAACATTAAATAGAAAATACTAGCCTTGGTGGCTTTAAAACCTTGGTGGTCATTTATATTCACCTTGGTGGCTTCTTAATAAACCTAGGTGGTCATTTTTGACCTTGGTGGTGAAATGTTTTGGGATTTAGACCTTGCCATAGGTAGTTATTATTAACCCAGGTGGTCAGATATTTGTTATGCCGTGCGTCGGTTAAACGCCGGTCAAAGAACTATCGCGTTAAAATATTTTATGTACAATTGGACTTTGTTAAAATATTTTATGTATAGTAAGACTTTGTTAGAAAAGAATAGTAAGATTGAGAAAGTGAAAGCATTTAGTGTGAAACTGCATGTCACTTGGTATTAGTTTTGTTGGCTGGAGTAATGTGTATTGAATTATAAGGTGTCTTCGTCGAGGTCCGCGTTCAGCGTTCTGTTTGAATGTACATAGAATATGAATAGAATGTTTATGTTTTCAGATCATGGGTGTTACTGACAAGCTGATGTATGAAGGAGAAGCAATATGACATTGCACGATAATTCATGTCAATGAGTTCGATCAACCTTAAAGGACAGGATTTTTCTGATCAGAATCTGGTGAGTACAAATTCCATGTTTAAGTAATGATTTGATTTCAGAAAATATAATAATAAAAAAAAAAAAAAGAAATGGTGTAAATATAGACATAACACTAAATTATGTTTTTCTGTATTGAAGAGAAAGGAAGAAGATGCCAGTATGGCACGATACTTGAATAAAAAAAAAAAAACTGTGATGGAAAAGCTGTATGTTTAACTGAACGTATTTAAAAGTTATTCTAAAAATTTGTCCCTAATTTTGTGATGTTTATTATAGGATTTGTTGAAAGATGTCACAAAAATCTGTTTGACTTGGAAGATTAATTGTTGCAATATTTTTGTTTTATTTTATTTACTAAATATAATGTTGAATGATTTTGTATACCAATGTATACTAAAATTTTATGTATGGTGAAATTTTTTTATTTAAATTTCTTTATCTACAGTTCGAGGGACACTGAATCCCTAATGGTTTTAAACGTGGATTGTAGGCGAAGGGATTTTTCCTTTTCGAAGTGTGACTAATGCTGTACAAGTACAAATAAACAAATTGTTATTGGTTAATATATTTTCAGCAGAGTTGAGAAGAATCAAGTAGAAATACAATTGTCAATGTTCCTGATTGGGAAGTAAAGAGTGAGTTTGATCCAACAACAGTAAAGTAAGCGACAAGCCAGCATAGTTGACACTTGGAGGTGAAGTCCCTTTGCTTACAACAAGCTTTCATCATGCTGAAGATGTGATTCAAATAATGTTCATTTTGATATGAGTTCATTGCATTAACGGGACTTTATAAGTTTGTATGTGGTCGAATTCATGAGAACTTATTGAATTGTGAAACTATTTATAAAGAACTGTGTACACGTATCTTGAAATTGTTAGTAGCATTGTAAAGAAATAAAAGAATATTTAATAAAAGTGTTGAAGACATTTTTGTTTTGAGTTTTGGGAATACTATTCCTTAAGAGAAAGCCTTGCTAGTGGTGTTATTTGAGATTGGCATGCAAATATGCTGTATGGACAACAGAGTTTTCTATGCCCATAACTAAACATATCTTTGGCGGAAGTACATGTGATACATCCTCATTCTTTCAATATCCAAGTGGTTGGTTTAAGGGCTATATTTGATCAGGCAATACATATTGACTGTTTGGGTTGATGAGGTCCTTGATATGTTCCCCCCTCTCCCACCCATTAGTACCAAAATGTAGATAGGTTTTCATATTTAGATTTTGATATTGGTATAACTTGTATGCATTTTGGGTTGATGAGCAATAGACAACATTAGAAAAACACAAGAATTACCATAGGATCAAATGACGGAACACACCTTCACTTTAGCGTCTGATGAGGCGATGAGGGCAAGTGGATTTGTATAATTGTGCTCGCTATTTCATTACAATGGTAAAAATAAGATTATAGATCTCAGATGACAATATTGTTGATTATTATGCGTCATTTTTTATCTCCAGACTAGTTATGTTGTCAACAACTCAGAGCTATATCCAGTGAGCACTTGTGCATTGCATTGTGCATAGTAGACCACATTTTGGTTTCTGAAACGTATAGATATTATCTTGTATTCGGTTCTCTCCTCTAAGTTTTCTATGCCCATAACTAAACATGAACTGGATGCAAGAGTATATCAATCACTGAGGATATGGGTATGTCACAATATCAAGCATCATAATAAGCCATTATTTTTCACACAAAAACGAAGTAATAGCTTCCAAGATGAAGTTGGGTAGGTAGGTCATAAGCAAGGCAGTTGTACGGAGTATGCTACTCAGCGTAAGGCAGAACTGCAAACGGTTACATTATAAATTTAATTTAATTTATATAAAACGGCAAGCACGAGACGCACGATCCAAATATTTCGAAACCTAGAATACCTGTATTGCAATTCGACAAATTACAACCAATAAAATTCATTATTAATATTCCATTTATGTGCCGTGTTTATTTCAACACAGAATTAAACAAGCGGGAAACCGCTCCTCAGTTGGTACTACGTGCCTGCAAGTGATATGTGTAATTAAACATCCCCAGTACATTTACACCCCGTATAGCCTCGATACAAATGAATCCGGAAGTTGACGCGTTCGAAGCGATAATCAAGACAACATTTGGGATGACAACAATTTCGAATGCCTCTCTAGAACTTTTTTCAGCATATATAAATATGTCAATGTGCATGTAAGTTTATTTATTCAATTATACAGTTGTTGCAAGTTTTAGATATTGCATAGAGCGTTTGATAAATCTGCTAGATGCAAAACGCACAGACATGGTGCAATTTCTTACGTTTTATGAGGTAAACAATGCTGAATATCTTTTCGTGCATAAAGTTTTGCATATCAATACCTTAAGCAATAATAAATAACTATAATATATTAAATTACTACGTGCCATCAAATGTTCCCTAGAACTCAGAATAAACGCAATATCATACTAAATAAGTTTTCTCTTACTGTACCGTTCGTATCACCAAATGTGTCAAGTTCGTTGCTCGTTTTAATAAAATCACTGTACAGTTCGTTGACAAAACCGTCACAAATCCCTTTCTTTTTAAGGTATTCGAGATGGCATCAGCGACCCTTTTCTGTATTTTATTGTGAAATTTTATCTGTAAACGTAGTCGAAGAAGTTGACAATGAAATATCAGTCATCCAAAGCCAAAATTGCAATGTTTTAACCAGGGTACATCTGACAGGAACTTTTCTATTTGAAATTAGAACTTTCAACGTTATTCCAGATGAAATAAACTGTTAATAAATATATTCCAGATGAAACAAAGTTTCAAAAATATAGTACAGCCAATAAAACTTCAATGACTCTTACTTTTCAAAATTTGAGGCTCTTCCAAATGCCGATGTTGGTCCAAGTTCGCCTAAACGAAAACAGCCATAGAAGTTCGTTACCGAATGCATTACATGGCATTCCAAATGGTTTTTGTTGTTTTGGTTTTTACATATAGAAATTTGTAGATGTGGTATGATGGCCACTGAGACAACTTTTCACAAAAGTTAAAATGAAGTGGGTGTAAGCAATTATTATAGTCCAACGTACGAAATTCAACAATGAGGAAAACCTATACCGTATAGTCGGCTAAAAAGGTCCCATTATAGAAAATGTTAAATGTTAAATTTAAAACGAGAAAACTAACAGCTTCATTTATAACTGGTGAATTATTTATTAACGAAAACCAAATGGACAGAATCTATATAACCATTGTACTACATGCTCCTGACGTTGGACGGGCACATAAAGAATGTGGCGGGATTAAACATGTGAACCCTCAGCCCTCTCCCTAACCTGGAACACTGGTGTAACAGCACAACATGAAAAAAAATCTGTACAGTTGCAATTGGCTCAACTCAAAATATCGATATAAGGCACAAATACAATAAACATAAAATATCGAAATAAGAGTAATTGTAGTAACTGATAGTTATGTCAAAGCAAATTACAATTAAAAGGTAAATCATGTTATTCAAGACTAAAGTATCAGTCAGTATATATCCAACGGATTTAGTATAAAGACGTAATAAAAAAAATCCATTCATTATTTCTATCCTATTTTCAAGTTGAAATAAAATATGCAGGAACCTGGGCTTCATATTTTAACGCTAATATTCTTATCGTGCTGACAATTTTAAAAATGGCAAATGTTGAGAAAATTACAAACTTTTGTGTTTCTAAATGCTTGTAGGTACTGACTTTGTAATTATTGAATTTTGTATTTCACCAGAAATACTACCACACTTTATTCTCGATTGATAGTTCACTCGGACTAAATAAGTCCGGCTATCAAAAATCAAGAAACACTGAGTTTGTCGGGGTTCTTGATGTTCATCTCCTAGAGAACAAGGTCCATTTCCGATTCTAGATCTATTAAGAGTCGTTGGTTCTTCAGATTGGTGCTTTTTGTGGTTTTTCGTGAAGATAAGAGTGTAAAACACACAAGTCAAAATTTGAATGAAATTCATATGGGTGGGTATAGACTTTAAGATGCTTATAATAACAGATTGACAAATCAGTTGGATTTTGGCATCACAGTAGAAAGACTGTAGTGTTCGAGGAAATTAAACATAACTTTTATACCTTAAATATAAAAAAAAACATAATTGAAGAATGCAAACCAGCTAATATTAAGAATTATCTTTTCATCTTTACATCTCCACATTAAATAAACTGTATTACTTATTAACGATGGCTATAAGTTACATGTTCATTGCATAAACATATTCTTTAGCCTTAAGGTAACTCTATTGTATTCCATGACCCCTTGGATCCGCCTCTGAGATTCAGGCCAAGAGCATATAATCCTTCGATAGTTTTTGATTACTGTATATATCAAAAAGAAGATGTGGTATGATTGCCAATGAGAAAACTCTTCACAAGAGACCAAGCGACGCAGAAATGAACAACTATAGGTTACTGTACGGCTTTCAACAATTAGCAAAGCCCATACCGCATAGTCAGCTATAAAAGGCCCCGAAATGACAAATGTAAACCAATACCAAAAAGAAAACTAACGGCCTAATTTATGCACAAAATAATGAACGAAAAACAAATATATAAACACTGAATTACACGCTCCTGACTTCTGACAGTCATATACAGAATGTGCGGGGTTAAACGTGTTAGCGGGCACCCAACCTGCCCCCTAACCTGGGACAGTGGTGTAACTGTATATTGAATATCGTTTGGTAAACGCTTTAAAAAATGTTATCAAATTGGAAATCGGACGCGTGTATCCGTATGCTCAGCCAGTGATATTTGCATTTGTCGAGTAATTGTATTTTCCTACCAATTTACACTTTCGTATAGATAATGAAATTTTTTACATGTACAAAATACCTCAAAGAGTGTTTCGACAATACAACGGATATAATAGGTTGCTGTCTGCATGTTGTGGTGGTAAATTAATTTTTTTAAACATTTATATTGGTTAAATCATACCAAAGCATACTTTAATGCATGCAAAATTCATTGACAAATACAATATTGTCGCAACGAAGCGTACAGTATAAAGAAGTATATTGATAACGAAGCGTACACAACATGAAAACAAAGACACTTTTAAACGTGTATTTTTTTGTTTCTAGATACCACATAAACTTACGATCTTTGTAAGTTTGTATATCTAAACAATGAAATTTTCAAAAATGTATGTTTTAAAAACTATGAGGCACGAGAAACATTAAGTTTTAAACATTTAAAAATACCAAGTATGCTTTTATCATTGGTATTGTCGTGCGTTTTTTAACGTTTGTCTTTAAAAATGTCACATATTTGAAAAACCTTGTAGTAAGTAATGAGTATTATGGCAAAGAATATATTGGCGCAAAATATCCGAAGAATCGATATTGGATTTTCTTTAAAAGTATTAATTCTTCATTGTCTGAACTCAGTGGTACACGGTGTGTTCGATTCGAACGCGTCGACGTCCGGATTCATCTGTATCGGGGTTATACGGGGTGATCTAGAACGACCGATGAAGTTTTTTCAATCAAGACGAGCTAATCGACATCTCATTTATAAGAAGAAAATAAAACATATAAATCACCGTGTAGAACGCCACATGCGGGGTGTTGGCTATGTTTGACACGGGATGCATGGCGGTTTTGAAGCGGAGAAAAGGCGATCATGGTAAGTAAAAGTATCGAAATTTCTTTTTTGAGAATTGTTAGGACCAAATAATGTGCTGCACGGAAGGAACCGAATCTAATCTATTTCCAGCAATCAAAAGCAGACGTTTCCAGTGCTCCGTTTTCTCAAACACCTCTCCCCAGTTTTCCGTGTTGGAGATTTTGAGACTTCATATGCAAGTTTCCAGATAAAACACTACTTTTGGCCATTTTTTTCCCGTATGATTTATATAGAAATGAATTCCTATCATATAATTGAAACAAGTGCCAGCTTCTTAGTTAAAATTTATTGGTTTAAAAGTAAAACTTTTCATCGAAATGTAATGTGTCGATAGGGGTGTCAGATTCTGCGTCTCAAGGGGTCGAGGCATTTATCAAAACAAGGATAGTTATGCCTATAATTCGGTCTATATCTTATAGTTTGTAATTCAAACATACCTACTAGGTTATGATGACTCATTACAAACTAATGGTATTTCATTTAGACCATATTTAAACTTTTTAAGTAATGTGCATTTTTAATTTTAGAAACAGAGAAAAGGCCTCAAAGTATTTAGTTTTATACCCTAAACATGATTAGTTTTCCTTTTCAGTTACTATCGTGGTCAGAACGAAGGCACGGCTATGGCTTAATGCACCAAAAGGTGGAGCAATATCACAGAGCAGACCTCCGTATAAGAGTTATAAAACATTTGCACACTAAACATCTATCCAAAAGAACTTTCAAATGGAAAAACAAATGATTCGTTATTGATTTTGTGACAAGTAAAGAATGGTTGAAATCCATTATTACATTGCCAAACTGAAATGCGTTATGCAAGCCGCCCTTGTAACTAATGACTAAAAACATATGAATGCACATTTTCAAAAGAGGTTAATTGACGGATGTCAAACTTAGAAGTTCTGATATAACGACCTATACGTGATAAGGAATACCGTTTGTACTGCATTAGTAGCTGACAAATGTAATCATGAACATTTGGCCCTTGTATGACGATTTGGCTTTAGCTTACCTAAACATTAGTACAAATCGTTCGATACCTAGAATACCTGTTTAAATCGAATTATGAATTATATGTGTCCTGACAAAACAATGTAAATTGTCGCAGGTTTGAGAGTAATAATCTCTACCCCCTAGTCTTCATTGATACAAAAGTCGAAATTTGCTTTCGGATATGGAAATCATAAGGGAAATCACGGTCTTGCAAATCTATTTACTTACAGTACGAATTCATAGCATACGGATGCTGATTTTTATATTGACAGATGCATCTCTCAATTTAGTTACATGTTACCGAATAAGGTTTGAATGCTGTTATATTTTATTTCTTTTTTGTGAGGGGATTGCGGGGGAGGAGGGGTCCACGCGATTCATGCAAAATGTGCTGCGGTCAACGTTTTTGCACATTATAAAATTACAATTAGCATTTAATTCTTAAATAAAACTATTTGAGTTAGCTTCAGGAAAAAAATGACAACTGATAAGATCTCCTGTTTAAAAAGAATATTAATAATAACAGAAAAGACCAAAGAAGGATGCAAATAATTACAGGTCATGGTATGGACTTCACCAATGTTTTGTAAGCTTTAAATTCTCACATCCTGTCATTAATTTGGCAATCATACTACTTGTCTTAATTTGGCAATCATACTACTTGTCTTAATTTGTACGAGGGATAAACAATGTTATTGCATCCAAAATTAGATAAAGCATATCTATTTATTTCTTGCATTTACTGTGTGGTATAAAATCTTTTCATAACTTATATGATAATCTGTTCTCTTGAAATACCAGCTCTCGTTTGTTTCTAATATTTGGATTGAAATTGACATGCCATTTACAATGCAACTACATGTAGTTTATGTTGTTCGGATCAATTGTAATCATTTTAGCAGAACGCATTCTTGAATTATATTAAATCGTACTTATTATTAATCAGAAGTTTACATTTCACCATAATTTTTGAAACTTTATTCTTATATTTAACTAGTGCATTTCACTTTACCAAACAATGCATCAGCCTTGAGATTAATGTGTATTTTTTATTATTTGTGAATATGCCACCTTTAACCCCACAATAGTAAATATATAGACAATGCTCTTTTGATCACGTCCTTATACTCGACATGCATGTATTATCAAAGAATTCTGAAGAGGCTATCACGTCATTGTCTCGTTATTTTAAGTACCCGGAACAAACAATTATAGGTTTTTCAGAAATAATCAAGGACATTTAGTCATATCTAAATTGTTTCCTGATTTAACTGTCATAATTGTGCAAGTGGACTAAACGAAATGCACTTGTCATATATATATACATGAGGGGTATACTAAGGATAATAATTATAACAACCGAAAAGACGAAGAAGGATGCAAACAATTGCAGGTCACGGTTTCTCTTAAAATCCTCTGATGGGCAATTATACCACATCTCCTTATTTGTATAAGGGATAAACAGTGATTTTGAAGCCAAAATGAGTTAAAGGATACTTATTTATTTCTTCCTTTAAGAATATGATATTGGAATCTTTTCATAGCTTATATTAATTTGTTTTATTGAATTAACAGCTCTCGTTGTTTCTAATATTTGGATTGATTTTGATTTTTGGTGTTTTAACGCCACTTTTAAGCACCGCTTTTGGGCTATTTCGTGGCGGTCAGTTTTATTGGTGGAGGAAGCCGGAGTGCCCGGAGAAACCACCGACCTTCGATAGGAAAACTGACAATCCTAGTCAATTAAGATTGAGTCGAGTGCACCCGCACGAGCGGGTTCGAACTCACAACCTCAGTGTTGACTGGCTAGTGATTACAGTAGTAACTACTTAGACCACTCGGCCACCGAGGCCCCTCTAATATTTGGATTTAAATGTACATGCAACGTACAGTGTGACTAGTTAATGTTGATCGGATCAATTTCAATCAATTCAGCAGCATTTTTAGTGATCATTTTTGATAAATAAATGTTAGCATTGTATGAAGCAAAACTATAGTTGTATTAGTATCCGTTAGTATGTAACGATACAGATTAAAAACAGGGGACGATGTAAATTTTAGCCCTGCAAAACGCCAAGGTTTATCCGTCTTCATTTTGAAAACAAACTGATCTTTGTAATAATAGACGTGTTACGAAAAAGTATATTCTCGACGCTGAGGTTGACAAATTAGACTTTAAATGTGGGGACTGTGTCAAAACATTAATTATCGGTTAAAACAGATAAATTCAATTTGCGTGATGTTAACAGGTATCCTACACACTTCTTTTGCTCATTTGAAATTATATTAATTTAGAAAGATTATTTTATGATATCATTGCTTATGATTATAGAACGGGGAAAGTGTATGTGTGTACGAGAGGAGGGGTTGATGGTAATTCAAGTATGCACTTCTAGATTTGAAAACAAATCACATAATAAGCCAGCTTGTTTTTTTTTATATTAATTACTGTTCTTCGCGCATAATTATTAATCTGACACTCCACTACTTCACCTAGTCCTGAAAATGCATGAAATATTTGTCACTGGACGAACAACAAACAACAATCAATCTACCTCTACTAAACCCACACAAAGCTCCACAGTCTGGTCTGGTTGATTTTGAGTTTGAAAGTTTTTAAGCGGCTAATAGCGTGTTCAACATATATCCGAAATCCCGAACGATAATCGCAAGTTCACTTTTTACATTATATTCTTTCTGTTCTTGATCTAATGTAGCTCTAAGTTTACGTCGCTTATAGAGGGTAACGAGCGGAGAACGACATGCAGTATATTTTATTACATAAAATATCAAAATCCTCGGGGAAATCTAATTCCATACCTGGTCAATTGTAGGCAGTAAATTAAACTGTTGAGCATCATCCTGTTGTCCTATGAAACCACTGCGTGTGAATTTAAATAATATAATACACATGATTCCTACAATATATATATTGTCCACAAAAACATGCGTATGTATGCAATGCCGGTATCTGGAATAAAATTGTGCCCGAGACTCTGTGTGTGGTCTGTAAATGGCATGACAATTGCTGTCAATTTCCCCTAACGGTGTGGGCATTTTATGCCACCAGCCACGTAGTTGTCGCAATTTTCTACGGTCGACTAAGAAATATTTAGTGTATATATTTCACAAAGAATTGGTATCTAAGCATATATTTGTGCACTTGAAGCATGAATAGAAACATCAAAGAGAAATATGCTGAAATGTGTATTTAAGATGTCAAACAGGCGAAAAACGAGTCACATTTGACATAGAACCCTTACAAGAGGAATTACAATTTCAGTTTTAACTTTTTTTTTCAAAACTTAGTTAAAGTTAAATTTGAAGAAATAAACAAAGAAACAACATGCCTAAGACTTTTCGGACTGTTTGAAAGGCTGGTCAAACGGGTAAAACAATTTCAGACCTCAAAACTTCAATTCGAAATATAGCTTCACTATATTTATATTTTTTTTTATAGAATTTTGGTTTGGTTCACTATTTATTTTTTTATTCTTATTCATTTTGACGATAAATATTCAAACGTTGCCAAAATCTTTCAAATTTTTTTCCGGTTTGGACTATCTGCAGACTCTTTAGGGCCCAGGCCCCCTGAAAAACCCTCTAAATCCGCCTCTGCATACCCCATACCTTTCTTTTCTATTGTGGAGGTATAAAGTCCTTGTGAGAAAAACGTCGTAAACAATGAACGTAACGTTAAATGATGCATATGCTTTATTGGAGTTCATTTCTGTACCAGATTTGGAGTTTAGATGTGCTATTTTGGGTATATATTTACACGGGATAAAAGTCTTCATGCAATTATAAGACATAAAACACATATTACTGATTCCGCTGTTCCTCGTCTTGAAGCTTCTGTGAGGTGTTCAACAATGAAGTAAAAAAAATATCGTACAGTGAGCTATCTGAAGACGACGGACCCCTTTGGCGATAACATAATGTATGGCAATTATCACTTTTATAATCATTCATCCCTGATCGAATTTTGATTTGGATCCGATTTTCTTACAGCCCGTTAGTCTGACTGCACATAAAAAAAATAGTTTTACAGCGCATTCCTTTAGTTACAAGCAAAGTCAGTATCAATTGGTGTCAATGATATTTAAACATCAACACTTCAAAAGAAGAACATTTTCTGACGGAACATTTTATTCCATTTATTTATGTCAAATATGAGAGGACGCGGTAATAATGGTATGCCGTCATTTTAAATCGATGACACAACTTTTAAAAGTATGAATATTATATAGTTATTTACTAAAAAAATTACGTTATAATGAATGTATTCTGATTTTAACCGAATCTTTTACACACAAAACCCCCATGAAATGCTGGTTATTACGTGGAGAAAGTATGGCATTGTAATAGTACAACACCAAAAGAGGTACGGCCAGTTTTCCATAAATGTATGACACACTGATGGCCTTTTTTTTAAACATCTGTAAATCTGTACAAAAATTATCACAGTTATTTACAATTATTTAATGCGTTCTTTTTGTACAGTAGATACGTGTTAAGAACATATCGACAGCAAGTATATACGGTAGCGTATATGGGCCTCGTCTTAGTTGCTTAATAACGCTTATGGCAACTAACCTTTGAGTTTTCTTCAACATTAAGTGGGATTTCTAAATATTTACTTAACGTGCCTTAAAATTGTCATTTCGGTATCTGTTAGAAATTTGAGAAATAAATAAAATGGACACAACCAAAGTTATGGGGGAAGTATAGGTAACATGTCCCGTCTTTCAGATATAAATTTAATCATTTTTGCTAAATAAAAAAAACTTCAAAATTATTGTTAATATAAAAAATAAGAAGATGTGGTATGATTGTCAATGAGACAACTCTCCACAAGAGACCAAATGACACAGAAATCAACAACTATAGGTCAACGTACGGTCTTCAACAATGAGTAAAACCCATACCGTATAGTCGGCTATAAAAGGCCCCGACATGAAAAATATGAAACAATTCAGCTGAGAAAACTAACAGCCTCATTTATAACAAAACAATTAACGAAAACAAATATGACAGGCATGAACCAACGACAACCACTGAACTACAGACTCCTGACTTGGGACAGGCACATGAAGAATGTACAAATGTAGTTCAATATCCAAAATAAAAAAAAAAAACAAAAACAAAAACATTTGTACAAGTTAGATTCAGTATCAATAATTTAATCTATTTATCAATGGACAATATCAGCTAAGTTTGTCAACAGGTAGCTCCATAAAAAAAATACATATATAGCATTCTGAAAATTAATTTATACAGAATAAAATCAAACCTACCAACAAGTTCTTAAAAATATTTACAAAAGAAATGAAAAAAAAAACAATTTACAAAATATCATTCATCATTAATATAATATCTTTAAAAAATCTATAAAACTTACCTTTGGTTATTTTTCAAAATATCTAATATTGAACAGTAAATTTCAAACTATATTTATACATAATTTTTCTATAGAATTAGAATTGTATGCTGTATCTATTTTCAACTATGAATCTACTTACAATTTCTATAAATTGTGCAATACAGCTCTGAATTTGGATTGTGATTAAATATTTGACATATCATAGGTTTCTGACATAGAATGAATGTGGTCTAAGAACTTAAAAAAATGAAATTGGATATTTACCTATTATGATCCAATACCCAACATATAAATACACGCGTAGATTAAGCAGTTAAAAAACTTGAATTCAATTTTTGTTAAAATCAAACTAAGTTTAATTATGAACCCTTTGGACCTTAATGTGAACCCATTTGAAAACCGAGCCCAAAATCAAAAATCTAAATACACGGTTAGATTCACCATTGCAAAAAAACCTAATAATCTAATTTTGGTGAAGTCAAGCAAAGTTTAATTTTGGACGCGTTTGACCTTAATGTGGACCAAATTGAAAACGGGCCCCAAAATAAGGATCTAAATACAAGGTTAGATTCTGCATATCAAAGAACCCTAAGAATTAAAGGCTTTGAATTAAACCCCATTGAAATTGGTTAAGAAATAAGCAAAGTATGCAAAGTATTTTAAAAAAAAGTATTGTTTTGGGCCCTTTTTCCTAAAACGGTTCATTATAGACTTATAATTAAGTTATTGTCAGAAACCAGAAAATTCTATTTTTTGCCCCGCTGTTTGGTTCATAATTCTTGAACGTTTTCTTGCCATAACCCTCAAAATCAATTACAGCATTACTTTTGAGGTATGGAACCTTGTGGTACAATTTCATAGAGATCCATACACTTATACACAAGTTATTGTCCTGAAACAAGAAAAATGCTTGTTTTGGCCTTTAATTCCTACACAGTTAAGACAATAACCCTCAAAATCAATCCCAACTTTCCTTTTGTGGTATGAAACCTTGTGGCATAATTTCATAAAGATCAATAAACTTACATGTATACTCAAGTTATTGTCTGGAACCCAAATGTCTTCGGACGACGACGATAACGTTATACCATATACGACCGCAAAAGCACTCCTTAACGCAAGGTTGTGTCTGAGATGGTAATGATGGATGGATTTTTAATGTCCAGCGGCAAATTAAATGCATATTCAGGACGAGAACATGTTATTGTAATATGAATTATTAACCCTGGCGGGCTGCTTTGTATTAGACCGACACGCTGAGCCGGACGTGCTAGTGCACGATGTAACAGTTCGCAGGAAGACATGTCATCCTACGCGGATTCATTATTTTGACTCCGAGCCGACCAGTCTCTGCTTTTACTTATTAATGCCGCGTACTTGCAGAGAAGCAGCAATAACCAATTTTAAAATCTTTGGTTTGACCCGACCGAAGTTCCAACCCACAATCTCCGCAATTTCATTCACATCTTCACATTACAGGTTACAACACTATACAATGTCATTGGGTTCCAATAAACGTTTAGAAAATTATGTCAATGTGCTTTTCCATAGGGTTTTATGCAGAACAATTATCAGAAATTTATGGTAGTTGACAAAGTGGATACCCACATTAAAAGAATTGAGGCATTGAAGGCCAAATAAATTTTCATTTTCCACATTCTTGAGGGTCCAATTGTAATCAGATGGCCATTGTATAGTTCCAAGAAGTTTACAGATTAATTTTATACAAAGGCAAAATTTAATGTAAAGTTTCATTGGTGAAATTAAGACGGCAAAACAAATAATTGTTATAATAACAACAACAACAAACAAAGGATTCTCAAATGGTCATGACTTTCGTTCGGAGTTACATGAGCAAATCCCTTTTCAATCAATCAATCAATCAATCAATGATTGTTCTATCATAATTTTACTGTATCCACGTTGTAGTTATGGCATGTATACTGTCTCAATTTTGATATTTGTTTTGTTATTTACCTTCTTAATTTCTCGATCATTTATACAGAATAAAACAATTTTATCAATGTTTTACGTGGTTTCATGTGAAAAACAACTTATGAACTGATTTTACACCAGCCAGGTGTGAGTGGGGAAGTATCACTCGAATATATTGGCCTGTTTGAAGTCAGTAGCCTTTATTTCTGTTGTTGTCGTCGCTAGCTGTATGTCATATATGTTTTTTTTTCAATTATTGTTCATCATAAAGGGGCGACCATGAATAAAATTTTGATATTTTGCACGGGGAGGGGGGGGGGGGGGATAAAACCCGAAAAGTGCCTCGGACGTAATAAATTAATAAAGTTTTCCCATTTTGTTACCAAGAAGCAAAAGAAGTTAAGTAAAAATACGCTGGCAAATTATTGAAGCTCACGTCTTAAATGATAGGCATAAAAATAAAGAGAAAACGTATGATTGCCAATAAAATTCTACTAGAGACAAAATAACGTTGGTATAGGAAACTATTATGAGGGTCTGGATTGGGGGTCCTTCATTTCTGTATTCCTCAATGTGTTAGGCCATTTTTCTCTATACTTTATAATACCTTTTGTCTATTATTCTCTATTATTTATATTTTAACACCTCATTATTCTCTATTCTTTATATTTTGGTCCATTTTCTCTAATCTTTTTGTTGTTTGCCCATTATTCTCTAGTTTGTAAACCCCCATCCACACCTTTTAGTATAGGTCACCATATAGCCTTCACAAATGAGTAAAACTCATCCCGAATAGGCCCCGAATGGCAAAATGATTGAATACTTATCCCCGATTTGAATTGTGAACTTGTGGAAGTTTGTTTTTCAATCAAATGATCTTAATAAGCAAAACAGATTATCGTCCTGAATGTTCGTGTAATATTGGCAGATGGACCATGGTCATCAATTAAACTCATCTTAGATTACCAACCTTTCAAAACTTAAAAGTAAAGATCATGCACCCTTATTGTTTAGATTGATAAAGTCTTTTCCATTCGTCGACATTATCTCCGATTTTAATACTATTGATCTGATAACCGCTTTGTATACTTTAACGACCGGGCTAGTTTTCTTATCAGTTAAGTAGTAACCTCCCGTGTTCATGTGATGTTGTAATCAATCTATATATTTTTACCATCTTTATATAATATTTCATTGTATAATTCAAATTTGTGATTCATTCAATATTTAAATATAATAATTTTATTTTTTATTATAGATAAAAACAAGGAAATATGAAAGTCTTTCAATCACCTTATTTCAATTCATAAGTCAGGCGGTCTATTTTGTCTACATTAAATCGTAAGAACACTGGGTTAATTACGGAGATGAAATCGAACTACGTTGGCATACTAAAATATCGATGGCTTTGAAACAAGAAAGGAAAACATTGTACAATATAAAACGATTATTAGAACAAAATACAGAAATTGAATCCAAATGTCGAATTTCGTTCTTGTTTAGTGAAATCAAAAACGAAAAACGAAAACACTTTTGTTTTTCATTTTGGTTTTTGAGAAATAAAAAACGAGAAATGAAATCACTTTCGTTTTCCGTTTTGGTTTCTGAATTATCAAAAACGAAAAACGAAAACACTTTTGTTTTTCATTTTGGTTTTTGAGAAATCAAAAACGAAAAATGAAGACACTTTCGTTATTCGTTTTTTTGTTTTTGATATCTCAAAACAAAAAACGAATGGACGCAAATATACACGGACCGTTCAGTCCGCCAGGCTTTAAAGTTTTTAATTATTTAATCCAAAAGACTTCTTTAGTTTTTCGGTAAATTTCTATGCCAAATACTCTTTCTATTGCAGTGACTTTTAGATTTTTCATGGAATGGTTATGTTGAATGAAGTGGTTTATTTTAAAAGAGTAATTTACAGCCGTATTCATGTTGGAGATAAGTTGATGACATCTGGGGAATATGGGAACACGGTTAGGAAGAGTTGAAAAGATATCACGAATTGTCGAATAGTCTACATCCGCGAATTCAAACTGAAATGCGTTATTCAACTAAAAAAAAATCAAATTTCTAGATATTTTTGTAGCCATAAAAAACGGAACACTAAAAACAGTTCTTGATACAAAATCCACAGATACATGTAAGCACCAGTACCTACATGTCTCGTCGAGCCATACGATTGGTTTGTTGTTATATTTATTTCATAAACTCATATATCTAGAAAACCTGACATTTGTATAAACCAGAAAACTAAGTCATTGAAGCATGATTAATAGGTGGTGCGTCATGTTGTATGCTGAAATTTATGTGCAAGAAAGCTTATGCACCAGCATACAAATTACATGTACTTTACCAATATAATATATATATAATTCGTCTCAACTCTAGCCCAACAATGTCAGATCTGCAAATTAGCAAATTTTTGTTCTTCCCTCAGCGGGATTCGAACCCTTGCTTCTGTGACATCGTGGCAACACCGCCTGCACCGTGTCCAGCGCCCTAGCCCACTCGACCACCTAGGCTACATACAAATATAGCTTTCGGTGGTCGATGTGATGCCTTTCCTCGTAGGCTTTATCTAGGGTTGTAACACAGTACATGATGTATTGTGGCAAGTACATGGTGTACCTTTCAGATCAGCTATTTTGTCTGTCGTAAAGGATGATCATAATGTAATATAGACTAAAGATTTGCGCAACGGTATTGTTATAAGATGGTAATATACGAAGATGATGTTTATAAAATCGTGTTGTCAAACATTTCGGCTGAACAAATAGCCTTCGTTAGTGTTAATAATTTTAACAATACTAGTTGTTTGACGTGTAAAATAGCTCAGTAATACAGATAAATTTTGGGCTATTGATTTAATCTCAAATCTTGAACCTCATCAATTAAAACAAAACTCAAAACTGTATAAACGTGGCTGCGTATCTATACATCCCAAATTGTCAAAATGCATACGTTTGTATAAAATTTGAAATAATAGAAAAGCCTCTCTATCAAACTGCTAGTACTTCCTGTTGAATTCTAGACGATCCAGTACAGATCTGTAAATATTATATTTGCTGGTTGGTACTTTTTATAGACTTCTATATACATATATATATACATATATATATAATTCGTCTCAAACTAGCCCAACAATGTTAGATCTGCAAATTTGCGTTATCAAATTTTTGTTCCTCCCTCAGCGGGATTCGAACCCTTGCTTCTGTGTCATCGTGGCAACACCGCCTGCACCGTGTCCAACGCCCTTGACCACTCGACCATCTAGGCTACATAAAAATATAGCTTTCGGTGATCAATGTAATGCCTTTCCATATTTCCGTGTACTGCAGTTGCTCCAAAAATAAATATAGAGAATGTTACGATGTTAGAGATGTGTTACGATTGCCAACGAGACAACATTTAACCATTGACCAAGAGACAAGGATGTGAATTATACTAACAATTCGCCGTACGGCCTTCAACAATGATCAAATATTCATACATCATGTACAGCCATACAGGCAGTACACTTTGGCAGGGGTTATACTGCCGACGACAGAAGACCAAGTGACTATATTTCTACATCCCACCCTAGTTGTTATCCGATCTCGAAAGAAAGAAAAAAAAAAAACCAACAACATTTATAATCCTTATAATTCTCAATTTTTATACTTGAATAATAGCAACATTTTGTTAAGATGTCGACCTGACACCGTGTAGAGCATGCAATTTTCTTAAAGTGTGTAATAAATTAAGAAATACAAATATATATTGACCTCTTGGTGTCTTTTGGATATTTGCTTGGTTGCTGTTTGTGGGTTGCTGTCTCATTAACGCAAACCAAATATTTCTTTTAACTCACATCAAAATTTAAGAACTAAAACTTTAAGTCAGTTAAGCCTGACCTTGGAAAGGGACAGGACGCGAATATGCATTGTACGCTATCATTATGCTTACATGCCCCCTAAATGATCTCTACGGTACCAACGGGTTTTACAATTTTGTCCCGTTTTCTTTTTCTAAGAGGGAGGACTCCTCTGCAAGGGGAAAATTGGCCTTGCATGATGTGTAGATACGCAGTCACGTCCGGTCGGAATGGAGATTTCAAAAGTTACGCTTCGTGCAGGAAAAGTGCCACGTTAATTGTACGGTAAATAACTTGCAGCAACTCCTGAAGGTGTCCGTAACTGCCCTTTTGTCCTTATCCAACACGCTCCAATTTTCCAACGGCAGTACAATTCTCCCATTTATCGAAACCGAACCACTGGGCAAACCCATTGAATTTATTGTTAATTAATATGCATGAAATATTGGCCATTGGACTTTAAACAAAGAACTATTAATAATTCATGCAAATGTACACCAAATGTCAATAATATATATATATATAAGCTTATTGGGAAGTAAAACTAGTCAGAAATCTTAACTTTAGGAGTTTTCTACGGCGTCGTCGATAATGACGACATAGATATAAGAAGATGTGGTATGAGTGCCAATGAGACAACTCTCCATCCAAGTCAAAATTTATAAATGTTAACCATTATAGGTCAAAGTACGGTCTTCAACACGGAGCTTAGGCTCACACCGAACAGTAAGCTATAAAGGGCCCCAAAAATTACTAGTGTAAAACCATTCAAACGGGAAAACCAACGGTCTAATCTATATAAAAACGAGAAACGAGAAACACTTATGAACCACAGCAACAAACGACAACTACTGAACATCAGATTCCTGACTTAGGACAGGTGCAAACAAATGCAGCCGGTTTAAACGTTTTAATGGTACCAAACCTTCACCCTTTTTCTGAAACAATAGTGTAACATCACAACATAGAAAGACACACTATAAAATATCAACTGAAATAGCTTAACTCAATCAAAGGACATAGTAACACCATTGAACATACAATGAACAAATAAATTTGACCTATGATACAATGTAAATTCAAAATAAGTAAACTAAGGAAGAATAATAAAAGTGACATGCTATATCGGTATGAAATGTTAAACAATTTAAGAAAAACAATATGCTCGAACAAAAATATCAGCCATTTGCAATAACTTTAAACACAGGTAAATAAAATAATTTTGTTGTTAGGTACACGTATACAGTTACAATAGAGAAAGGAAATATTTTAACAAAATAAATAATTTTGATGTTCATAGTACGAAGTGGAAATTTATATTAGTACCAAACACTTATCAAAGCTGGTATATAGACCAGATATAACCCTGAATAACATTAAATAACAAAAAAAGCATTACAATTAGTATCAACAGGTCAAATAAACAAGAAAGTACGATTTGAGAGTACTCGCAGTTACTGACAGCTAGTTAAAAGCCAAAACAATTAATAATAAAAAATCATGCATCAGAGACTAAAATCACCACCGTTAGAGTAACATCTTTGTTGACACATGTATCTCGACTTTTCGACGCTTGTAACAGGTGAGACAAGAATGAAAAAAAACATATAAACCGAACAACAAAAACCAAAAACAAGATAAAACAAAACAAAACAAAACAAAACAAAAAGCACAGGTGTTCTGTTAAATTTTGTTCAATCAGATACTTACTGAAGTCGATTTGGCTTTAGCCTAGACCATACGACATAGCTAAATATATTTATAGTTATTTTATACATACCCTCACATATTCCATTCTTTTCAACAGCATTAGCGCAACAAAAATACTGTATTGTAACAGCTGTTACTCCATTAGATATAAAACTACAAAAATACAATTACAAATTACAAATTACAAACGGAAAGAATAATGATTGGCTTAAAAGTGGTTTCTCTAGGCAGCGATAAGGCCCTTTCAATTAAGTATTTGAAAGTTCACATCTGAGTTGGCAACCGTAGTTCAAAGACAAAGCTGCTAGGATAATAATCAAATCTCATTGATTTTAGTTTTCCGGCATATGAAAAAAATACTATGGTTTCAGACACTAGTTTTAAGAACTTTAGAAGTTAAGACCATTCAATTTTTAATTTCGTCAAATATATGTCTATCACACTTTCTTGTCATGCACATAGTATCAGCGTGTTCGTTATCGAACTTAGTAAAAGAAACGTTTTTCATAACTTGCATGAAAAAGCACTTACAGACCTGAATCTACAGATCCTGAAACAAGTTGCAATGTCCGTTGCTAGGAGTCTAGTTGCAAACTTAAAACATAAGTCCCAATATCATTGGTCAAAAGCCAACACGTTGAAACTGTGTATATTTCATACACGGTCAGTGGGCGTGGTATATATTCAATACGCCATTATAAGGCGTGGTTTATTTTTGGTTTAGAAAAAAAAATGTCTTAACCCTTTCCCTTTCAGACCGGTACAGCGTACCGTTGAAGTAAATTTTAAGACATGTTTTTGGCATCAAGTCTTGCATTGTTTCATCGAAATTCTTTGACGTACGGATGCGGTTAAGGGCTCAAATTAATCCCCAGAATACCATCAATGTGATTTAATGTGCATCAAAATTTTAATCATTATCTGTTTAAAGGCGATTTGCTTCTTACTGATAAGAGTTTTTTTTCTATAAAAACCTTTTTTTTTTCAAATTTTAACAGTTTGCTAATAACATTAACGGTATTAATTTTTCTGCACCCGATGCGCATTTCTAGTGACCCAATACAATATATACCGCCAGTTAAGATGAAACTTCACAAGGGCATTAAGTCATTACTTAACTGCAATTGAGTGTTACTTGTTTAATACAGATTTAGTCTAACACATGTTAGAATGCTGTTTGGTTGACAATGGAGAACGAAGAGAGAGAGCGAGCTAAAATACAGTTAACAGTTCCGGACAATAGAGCCTATTATGGCGTTACCAGTTTTTCTTTCTTTTTTTTCATTTTGCTAATTAAAGTTATTATTAACTGTGCATACATGTTACAAGAACAAACATATTACTAATTGTTGAAAAAAATCACTTTCATAGGGTAGACTGCCCTCAAGTGATATCGGGGATTATTCTGCCCCATTTATACACTAAAAAATAATCTAACAAATAATAGTTCACATCATTTAGCTATTCCAACGCAAAATCTTTTGTGCTTATGGTCCTCACTAGTAATATTAGTACACAATGTTATTTCCACTTACATAGTTAAAGAACATAATTATCTTGAAGGAATTTAGGAGGACGGCGTTCCCGTGTGGATCGTCGAATTAAATCGGTGTTTACTTTATCATCAGGTTCATGTTGCAATTCATTTTCGTCTATTGGTAAGCTTTAGTCATTTTGTTCGTTTTCGACGAGCTACGGTTCTAACTCCTGTAAATGAGGAACGGATATTACATTCGGATTATCAGGAGGTTTAGGCGGACTAGGTGTTTTCACGGTATTATCATCCCCAAGATGCACAATTGTCGTGATTATAAGTACATGTGTACGCTGTTGGCTTATAGTGTTCAATAGTGATGGAACTTTGTAACAATCACTCCTTCTTACACGGTAGGATGTATTGCGTAACTGAGAACCAACAAATTTTCTTATGTTGCACCAGGAATTGTCTATAGAAACAACTAGATATCGGTCACGAGCACAAGTTTTGTTTCGGTCATTATATAAGTAAACCAGATCACCAACTTCTAAATGTGGAGATTCGGGTAGAGCTCCAGAGGGAGCTTTAGAAATTTCGCTGTAACTGTGGTTCGACTTTCGAAACTCATATTGACGCTTAATAAGACTCTGATCTGTCAATGGTATTTGGTTGTTTGAGAATTTATCACGTTGAGTCCACATTTCACTTGCAGATAACCCGCGGATTCGAATTCGCGAGTTTAAACGGGCAATAGTTAACGTGAGTGACAGAGGTGATATATATCGTGTCGAAAAATTTCGTCTTCTAACTCTTGAATTGCCTTGTCGGCTACAGGGTTTTTGTTTTTATTTTTGACACGACCAACCTCTATGGTAATTCTATGTCGACGTAAAAGTTCATCGTTGACAAGGGCTTGGAATCCTGGTGCAGGGTCGGTACGAACGACGGCAAATGGTCCATCGAGTGGACATAGTTCAACACAAAGGCACAATAAAGTTTCATGGCGCTCGTCTGTGATCACGCGAGCAGCTGTGTATGATGTAACATATTCGCGTACATCAGAGATAAGCTGTCGTTCACGCTTCATCTCATCTGCAGCAAATGCAGACCCTATTGTCTCTGCTGGACCACTTGTAGATTGTACATTTAACTTGTGAGGAATTTTTTGAAGAGCGGCACATTGATGACATCAATTACTTACAGTTTCAATTGCTTTATCCATATCCAGTACGAAAAAGTAACGGTGTACGACAGATTTAAGTTGATAGGTTGAAGGATGGTCGAGTTTAATGTGTAAGGATGTAAGTAGTCCATCAAAACCTGACGAGGAATAACAATACATTCTCGTGTAGGAGCCATCGGCTCGGTGCGCTTGACAACAAGTAAATTATCTTTAGCGATGCACCCATTGTTCAGATAGCGTTTAATGTCATTTACATTAGTGAGTTTTTCAGACGGTCGGGTCCCTTGGCGCCAGTGAGCATGTGTACGCCGTAAGTCCGAGCATTCTGTTTGGATTGATAACCAGGCATTCCTGCTTGTAAACGGAATTTTTTGAATCCCTTCAAGAATCTTTTTTGTAGAAATATGTCTAACAACTGAATTTTTGGTAAATTGTACAAATGTACAGATTTGACAAGCTGAATTCTCACAGTCTGTTGCATTACGACTTGCGAAATCGGACGGAAGTATAGCAGCTCCTGCTACATGTCTTACTGTCACTTGATATCTACAGGCTGTTGATAGAAATGTTGAAACACGTGGGCTTGCTGAAAATTCTCCCCTACACAGCTTCTCAAATGCCTGAACATAGGGGCTACTATCGGTGAGTATGCAACTATTATGTTTTGATTGTATGATATACGGACTAAAGTGCTTAATCGCTGAGGCAATAGAAAGTGCTTCGATTTCACAGGCAGCCACGATAATGGGCGTTTTCGCAGTTTTGCGCTAAAAAGTCCAGATACATGTATTTTATCATCACGTGTTATGTAAAGGGTAGCACCTAAGCCATGTTTTTTTACAGAACCATCGGTAACGATCCATAGTTGATCATTTGGTTGAGGCGAAAATATTGAACGATTTGTTGAAAGAGCTTTCTGAGCTTGTGAAAATATATCAGTAAGTTCGTCTGACCATTGAATAGTTTCTTTAGATTCTCGACCGGCTACAACATCATCAAGTTTACCCAGTAATGAAGCACAATCAGGTATTACTCGTGCTACCACTTTATACGCTCCAATAAAAGACCGCAAACCACATACTTTGGCTGGTGGTGGGCAAACTGATAAGGTAGAAATACGATGAGGGTTAGCTTTGATAGTTCCTAATTGCCAAATCCATCCAAGAATAGTTGTACTTTTGGGTGCGATAAACGTTTTTGTAGCAGACAAATTTAGACCGCTCTTTTGCAAAGCTTGTAGAACCCTTGTCCAGTTTTGTAGTAATTCGAGTTGGGTATTTCCACCGCAATAAAGATCATCGGCTATTTTAGCTACAACGCCTTCTTCTACAAGATCACATAAAACCCGGCACATAAGCTCCTCCATTGCTATTTCTGAGCCTGGCATGCCCATTGCAGAGCGTACATACACGCGTACACCTTTAAAGGGAGTTACGACACCACAGTTTTTCATGGAATCACTCGAAAGTAGAATTTGGTAGAACGATTTTGTAAGATCAGTAGCTATTATGTATTTACACTGTGCTATTTGACGTAAGGTTGAGGCCAACCTTAAAAATATGTTTGTTTGCAGTTTTCCGACTGTACCTTCAGGCTGCAGGGTCGGTAGGTAGGAAAAATATTTTATTTTATCAGCCAAAATAAAGTTTAAACAAACAGTTACATGTATAAACCAAGTTTCTTGTGAAGAAAAAACATTTTCAAACAACACTGAAAGCCAACATGAAATGAACAGGCATTTTCAGGTAAAAACCTTTATAACCAAAACTGAAACTTAACATAGTGTAATTATAAAATTTATGACAAAAAAAAAATATATATGGTATTATGAAATACTGGAGCACTTATAAACAAGGAATGACTAGAATTGTTGTAAAGAAACATATTCACTGACATATATGCATCTTTACTAGAATGTTTTCATGAGTAGAGTGATTGCATCAGAAAAATGTAGATATTAAAGATTTAAAAGACAATGTAGGAGTGTGTTAAAAAAAATCCACCATTAAATTTTCCTCAATTGACAAATAAAAAAGACAACTTAAAAAATATATTAGACATCAGACTGTTTTCATATTTTTAACTTTATTTGATTATATGTAATAAGGTTATATTTTGAAAGATATGTTGATGCCAGGCTTTAATTAAAACCAACAAAAATCTTAAGACTAGCTTTGGGGTGAAATCCATAGCACCCCATTAAAAGTAAATGGTCTGTACAAAAATGTTTTGACTGCATAAAAAAATTAGCAGCATAGCTCATGACATAAGAACATGTTTCAATTCAATTCACAAAGTTTGAGTATATTTAATATTGTAAGAAAGAGAATAACTGCAATGAGTGGGACAGTGCGGAAAAAGTTAGAAGTAGCTGCTTGCATAACTTTTGCATCCTCAGAATTCCGGAGTTCTTCAAGTAATGAGTCTAGCGCTTTTGAAACTTCCGGTTTTATTGACGATAATGTTCTCGATCTCAATTCTGTTCCATATCTTTGTTTGACCAGTTTCGGTAGTCTGTATGTATCAGTCTTAACCATGTTAGGACGACAAAGTTTTCAAATTAAGTGAAGGTGTCATTTCTTCGTCTTCTTCGATTGCACCCCAATGATGCGTTATTTGGGTATCGCGTCGGAGCAGGTTGTCTTAAAAAAAACATTATTCGTTGATAAAGGTCTTCTGGGTGTTCGTTCGGTTCAAAATGTATTGCGGCAAAGTCTATAAAATGAGCGCCCGTGGACTGGAAGCCATAATGTAAACGGATGGTTTGCCATATATTTTCAATCGAAGTTGAATTTTTCACGATTGTGTTTCTAGAGATTACGGGGCAATAATTGGCTATTTATCCTAGCATTAATTCTAACATGCTGACCTTTTGTTCACGTGTACGCCTGTTTGCTTCGGCTACTTCTTCACCATCATTTAAAAAACCACGGTTGGGAGCGTTCCTGGTTTTCTCTTCCCATATCCTTCGCAGTCTCCCAGGAATGGTGCAAAATGTGGGTCTAATGATAAAGTGTATATTATGTTTTGTATCCAGTTTTCAAATGAATTTACAGTTTCAATTTTAGTAAGGCACCACTGTGTAGGTGCTCTGTGTGTATTAGACATTGTGTTATATGTTCTTGGTTATTTATACTGCAGTTTAAGGTTTTACGGTAAATATTAATTTACGGATGACCTAGACAGGTGTTAGTCAGTGCCGATCGTTGGTTTCAACAATGTGATGAATAATTAACATTTCTTGTAGGCGAAAATTCGAATCACGGTGCCACCACGCCAGTTAAGATGAAATTTCACGAGGGCATTAAGTCATTACTTAACAGCAATTGAATGTTACTTGTTTAATACAGATTTAGTCTAACACATGTTACAATAATGTTTGGTTGACAATGGAGAACGAAAAGAAAGAGCGAGCTAAACCACAGTTAACAGTTCCGGACAATAGAGCGTATTATGGCGTGCAGTCAGTAAATCACATATAGGTCTCGAGCTTCACTCCCTCTACCGACCTGTATGTATCGTATCAGGTTACTAGCACACGTTGAAACTAATATTGTTTTACCTCCTTTATTTACACTTCTAGGAATATCATTGGTTAAAGCAAACACGGGGGAACCGTGTATATTAAATATATGGTCAGTGGGAGTGTTTTATTTTAAATACACTGTTAGTAGTAGAGTTATTCTCCTTTAACAAAAAACGTGTTCTGGAATTAACATTCATTGGAAACATATATTTCATAATTTTTCATGCTTTTAGATAGAGCCTCTAACTTTCTCACTGTAAATAATTGTAATTTCTGCTTAATGTTGTGTTAAAATTGTGATACAAAGGTTTACAACTACGTCTTAATTCCAAACATAAGATAGTCGGTAAGATAAATTTGTAGCTCTCGCCCTATATGGAATTTACTGACCACGTATATATCGTATAAGGTCACTAGCACACTATGTAACTAATAAATATTTGCATTGGTCGACACCATGAGTTGATGAACACTGATCCGTTGCCTAACAGAAGTCTGAAGACATTTTCCCTCAGATATACCTCGTTTTTTTCTTCAATGTGATAAATGCCTGTCTTTGCGTGATTAATAAGTTGTTCATATACAAGACTCATCCAGAAGAGCAAGATATACAAACCCTTTTAATCTTTGTAATATCACTCGAAGTTTTCAGTAGAGTATATATTGCTTAAGCTTACGCTTAATCATGTTAATATAGATAAAATTTAGATGAAATATATAGCTGATAAAGCAAAACATATTAGATCAGTGAATGGCGCGAATCTAGAAGTGGGTTGGTATGAATTTTCAATGTCGGAAGAATTTTCACTATTCTTGCAATTATTGTTTCGGAGGTTACAATGCACCATTAATTGAGTCTTGGAAAGAACCACGATGTAAGCAAGTACAGCGCTTTCGGTTGGTTTGATTTTGATTTTTGTGTTTTAACGCCACTTTTAAGCTGCACCGCTTTTGGGCTATTTCGTGGCGGCCAGTTTTTATTGGTGGAGGAAGCCGGGTGCCCGGAGAAACCACCGACCTTCGATAGGAAAACTGACAATCCTAGTCAATTAAGATTGAGTCGAGTGCACCCGCACGAGCGGGGTTCGAACTCACAACCTCAGTGTTGACTGGCTAGTGATTACAGTAGTAACTACCTTGACCACTCGGCCACCGAGGCCCCCGCTTTCGGTTGGAGTAGAAACAATCTGACATATAATCTGACATAAACGATAATGCAATTATATGGAAAAATGAAACCCGATATTACATACAGTCTTAGGTCCAAAGTGTTTCACCTATCGGAAATTCCCCTATTATTTCATATAATAACTAATTTTTAATCAAACAAAATCCATTGAAGAATTTTCACTATTCTTGCCAATTATTGTTTCGGAGGTTACAATGCACCAATAATTCAGTCTTGGAGAAAACCACGAATTAAGCAAGTACAGCGCTTTCGGTTGGAGTAGAAACAATCCGACATATTATCTGACATAAACGATAATGCAATAATATATTACATACAGTCTTAGGTCCAAAGTGTTTCACTTATCGGAAAACTCATTTTTAATAAAACAAAATCCATTGAAGATGTCTGCAGTTTCTTGAATTGATTATGAAATAATTATATTTATGATCTATATTTTAAGGAAATCACCGTTTAAAGACAGATATGAATTTCTGCAAGAAAAAATCATATGGCTATATAGGAAAAATGCCACTTAATTTCAATATTTGCATACAAATAAATATATTTCAGTAATGACATGTCATAATAAGCAT
This sequence comes from Mytilus coruscus, assembly GCA_017311375.1. Classification (NCBI taxonomy): domain Eukaryota; kingdom Metazoa; phylum Mollusca; class Bivalvia; order Mytilida; family Mytilidae; genus Mytilus; species Mytilus coruscus. The sequence goes on from CM029604.1 coordinate 93,375,068, forward strand.
ACAAAACTGTACGCAATTACAAGTTTAACATTAACAATTTCACCAAAATCAAACCTAAAATTAGTTTTTGACAATGGTTAAAAAAAAATAAAATGTGTTTTTATATGAAGTAATAGGTAAATTTCCAATAAAGGAAACACTTTTGTCCTATGTATATATAGTTTAAAACTAAACTATCAAATAACTGTCTTGTAATGATCATTTGAATGTGCTTCGGTAAAGCAACGCACAATATTGAAATATTGCATCTAGTCGTAAGGTTAACTTGATGGCAAACTAACCTGTTAAGAGACAGCAGTTTAAATTCTGAATATTTTGAAGAAGAACCCTTACAACTATATGACTACCATTGTTACTTAAAATACTAAATTTTGACCATAAACAAATTCAGAAAAATCATGTGAAGAACTAGTTGCTACCAAATTTTCAATTTGCTGAAATAATATGTTCATCATACTCGTTTTATTCAAGTCAGTTGAAAACAGGACACTCACACTACAACAGTTGCATACAAGGTATGAAGCATCCAGGTCTTTATTCTTCTGATTTACAAAGCTTTATACAAATAGTTAACGCTGTCGCTACTGCCGCCGAATTGCAGGCGAGACAAAATAGGAATATCTGATTGAAAAATGTATATTCAGAATTTAATTGTGTCAATATGGTATATTTTGAAAAACATGTCATTTGATGATGTTTGAATTAAATCCTAAATCTGTAATATTTCCAACTTCAATTTGAAACATTCCTAAGTCTAAAATCAACCGGTGAGGTCTTGTTCGGCAAAGCGAGGGGTAAATGCAAGTACAATCTATGCTGTGCTAGCGATGTTTACTTTACTCATATGCATGCTTCTGTCATATTTTACAATGAAATATATTTAACCAACTGTAAACAAATATTTATTATTTTTGACTAAAATCTTTCTTACTACCATAATAAAATTGAGAATGGAAATGGGGAATGGGTCAAAGAGACAACAACCCGACCACAGAACAGACAACAACAGAAGGTCACCAATAGGTCTTCAATGCAGCGAGAAATTCCCGCACCCGGAGGCGTCCTTAAGCTGGCCCCTAAACAAATATATATACTAGTTCAGTGATAATGGACGTCATACTAAACTCAAATTATACACAAGAAACTAAAAGTAAAATAATACAAGACTAACAAAGGCCAGAGGCTCCTGACTTGGGACAGGCGCAAAATGCGGCGGGGTTAAACATGTTTATGAGATCTCAACCTCCCCTATACCTCTAGCCAATGTAAAAAGTAAACGCATAACAATACGCACATTAAAAGTCAGTTAAAGAGAAGTCCGAGTCCGATGTCAGAAGATGTAACAAAAGAAAATAAACAAAATGACAATAATACATAAATAACAACAGACTACTAGCAGTTAACTGACATGCCAGCTCCAGACCTCAATTAAACTGATTGAAAGATTATGTCTTCATCATATGAATATCAGGCACAATCCCTCCCGTTAGGGTTTAGTATCATACCATCATAAAATATATGAGAAGAGCATAACCCGTGTCATGCCAACAACTGGTTTTAAATAAATGTGTTTAGTTCCGATGCAAAGACCCTATAAGTGAATCAATATTAAAGCCAAAATATGCAATCTTTAATGACCTGACAACAGTATTGTAACTATATCCCTTCTTAATAAGTCTATTTAAAGGTTTTGTTAGCTTCTGAGGTGAATACTGACATTTTAGTGCTTTATAAAGAATATTACCATAAAAGATTGGATGTGAAATACCTGAACGTATAAGAAGTCTGCATGTTGAGCTATATTTACGAATGATGTCCTTGTACCGATGATAAAATTTAGTAAATGTTTTGACTAGTTTGTGATATCGAAAACCCTGGTGTAATAATTTTTCTGTAATACATAAATTTCTTTCGTTAAAATCTGAAACGTTGTTACATACACGAGCGAATCGTACAAGTTGAGATATATAAACACCGTAAGATGGTGACAAGGGAACGTCACCATCTAAAAATGGATAATTAACGATAGGAAATGAAAAATCATCTCTTTTATCATAAATTTTTGTATTAAGAAGCACATTTATGATTTACCTTTGATGATTTTAGCTGTCCTTCCCCGTCTTTATGCTTTTAAACGATTGATGTATTTTGCTTACAAAACTTTTGGTCTTGCCCGTACCTTCTTAAGATTAATATTTCAGTATCAAGTATTGTGCGCACAATGTAGTCTCATCATTTGTTTTTTCCAGATATTTAAGCAAGCAACACTAACTTATGAATAAAATAATATAAAATGCATACCGTTGACGTCTGCTACAAATCTTTGAATACATATTATTTATGAGCAGAAATGACACAGAGAAAGTCAAAATCCAATGCAAAGCCATCATGTACATGGACTAAAATAATAAGGAAATAATTACAAAACACACACTTATAAAAATCATTTCAGGAAGTCAACATTTATATTAATTTATCTTCTTATATCTATTTATATTAATTTATGTTTTATTATATCTGCATGTATATATCAAAGTTATTGTTAGTATTGATTGCCAAAAAGACAGAGAGCGGGATCAGGTTAAGTCCGTGAATAATCTTATGCAAAGATAAATCTCAAGAAATCTGTCCACAGTGATAAATACATCGGCTGCATTTTGATTGTATACGAATATGAAAGTCTATATAATCAATGTCAAACCATATGTTTCATATTTTCAGTTGGCAATTGTATGTATTTAAACTACACAATAGAGACAATGTATTAGATCTGACATGTAAAGCAATTCAGAACTGCCATACTCACTAAACTTAGTGTGAGTTTTGACAACGTAACGATAAAGAATGAGCCATGCAAGTGAGGTCAAGGTCAGGTGTCCCCTCTTAGAGGGACATGTACACGTAAAATTGATTCTTCAAAACATGTGTAGTTGACTTAGTACTTTATGTTAAAGTAAATATTTTATGACTATAACTAAAATAATTTCAAGTAAACGCTTAGAACAGAAATATTGTACTGTCTCTTTCCTCTCTTTGTTTTTGTCAAATACTTGTAAGGGTTGAATATTTGTTTCACGAAATTTATAGATACTTATACTTAGTTATACATGCCAACAGTGGTGGTTTCAGGATACCGATTCATTTTGTCATTGAGGCACAAGATCGTCAAAGTTTGTCAATTTTATGTTTTAATTAGAATAAGTTGTTTCACTCACAGTCAAAATCCGAAATAGCCCGGCAGGTTAGTGATAAAATAAGTCCACATTGTTGTACAAGCACCAAAATTTACATGAAGACTCCTTTGGGTCTACTAATTCGGAAAATCCCGTTAGCCACTGGAATTTAAAAATGGCGGCCATTTTTTAAGATGGCCGCCATTCTAGCTAATTTGAACTGTTTTCATTATTTAACTAGAAATGTATGACCAAACTAAACTAAACAGTTTTTGGTCAGAAAATATACATCTTCATTGTATGCTTATTTACAAAAATATAAACATTTTTTTCCCTGGTTAAGATATATATTCTAGCCTAATCAATTGCATTTACACAGTACTGTACAAGGGAGACTAAATCGATGACTAGCAGCTGCCGCGACTTCAGTTGTGTAGCCACAGTTCGTAAGCTGTTGGCAACTCTGAGCAACTGGCGGAAGTGATGTCAAACAAATTTGCCACATGTCATCTTGCTTTTTCCAACCCCAGTCAGCAGTGCTTTCGGTTCTCTATTTTTACCTATAGCTGATTGGTCTCATATGCAACCCGCATGGTATGCAGCACGCTTTACATGTTTAATAAGAGCTGTTTGATTTGGATGAATTGATTTATATGACCTCTGTTTTCGAGCAAAGGTAAATCATAAAATGTGCTTCTTAATACAAAGTGCAAAAGTTGTCACCTTAATTTCTGGAGTTAAGTCAAAATGAAGTTGATAACTTGGTTGGTATTGGTTCCCTGATATTTGTCCTAGAAACTTTTGGCTCTAGCACCATTGTTGAAAAAGTTATGCCCCTTTTTTCAACAATTTCCTCAGAGGAAAAGTAGTTTTCCTCAAGGGAAATCAAATTTCCCTAAAGGAAAAAGATTTTTCCTCAAGGGAAAAAGATTTCCCTTAGGGAATTGGCTGCATTAATATTTCCTTTGAGGAAATTCTATTTCCTCTGAGGAAATTTGCGGCTTCAAATTTTCCTTTGAGGAAATACTTTTTCCTCTGAGGAATTTGCAGTTTCAAATTTTCCTTTGAGGAAATACTTTTTCCCGTGAGGAAATTTTTGACAAACACTTTTCCTTGAGGGAAAATTCAAGACCACAAATTTCCACAAAGGAAAACATTGTTCTCCAAATTTCCTCTATTGAAATTTCTGTTCGTCAATTTTCCCCTAAGGAAATGTTTCCCCCTATTTTTCCTCTATGGAAATTTCATAACAGTAAAAACAGTATGAATATAATTTTTCCTGAGACTGAATAATTGATACAAAAGATAATTAAAACTTTAATAAAATGTTCACTGATGAGCAACATGACATACAAAAACAATAGGCTAGCTGTTTGAGACAATACAATAATTAGCAAAACGCTATGAATATCATACTATTTGTGATGTTATTAAAATTGTGCTCATATTTGCAGATTAAATAAAATAACCACTTTTCATGTTAATTTAATTTTTCTTCTGTTTCAGCTGCTGCGTACAATTATTCAATCCCGTACATAACAGTTCAGTGCATAAATAATTCCATCCACCAGACATCTTCCTTCAATTGGTAGTGAATATATTTTTGCAATTTGTTATTCAAACATCTTCCTCTGTATATTTGATATGTCGAAGCCATGTACATGAATGGATAAAGCAGGTGTTTATTTCGATACAAAATACTATTTTTTTCTACATTTCTCCCTAATCATTCAGTGAATATGTAGGTTGTTGCAATTACACAATTGTGTTCTTGTGCATCTATAATTGTACTCCATTTTGTTTACAGCCATTTTGTAGAAATTTCCTATTTCTTTTTCCAGGTAAGCACACATTTCATTTCACATTAATCTAATTAGCACACAATGTAGAAAAGTATTAACCTTAAGTTTCCTCTTCGGAATTGACCTGTTGATGATCATGAAAACCAAGATGTCTGACCTATAAATACACAAAATATAAATTGAGAAAAAAACAGCAATATGAAATAAGCTTATTTTATCATGTTTAATTTGAACATTTTGAGAAACTTAAATTTGATAGTCTTACTTATCATGCTTATGAGTTCTCTTATTTCAGTGCTTTGTGTCCACGACTTAATATCAGTCGTTTTAGTGCCTTGCAGTGATACTGAGTTGAGCCACTTGCAACAGTTTTTACAGTTTGTTCATAAGTTGTGCTATTTGAACCACTGTCCTAGATTATGGTTAGGTTGAGTGCTCACAGACATGATTTTTTATTAATTGTTATTGGCTTTGAACTAATTTGGATTGTTTAAATCTTTTCATGTTGGGGTCTTTATTGGCTGACTTATAAGGTATAGGCTTTCTCATTATCGAAGGCCGTCATTGGTCTTTAATTGCTTGCATCCACTTCACTGAACTCTGGTGGATAGATAACTCATTTACCATACCACATCTTCTTATTTTTATAATAGTCATCATTCAAGAGCAATCACTTTTATTATATAGAACTGGTCTTACTTTAGATGGATTTGGCTATTTGTTTTAGGTATTTTTGTCATATAGCTCTTCAACTGTTTCGGTACTTACACATCCCTCGGATTTCAAATGTTTGGCTTTGAGCGTTCCTGATGAAGGTAAATCCAGAAAAGCGCTTCGGACGCATGAAATTATTAAACGTGTTGTTTTCAATTTTTTACATCACTGGATCGATACCTCTGCTGGTGGACTATCAGTCCCCGAGGGTATCATCAGCTCAGTAGTCAGTACTTCGGTACTGACATGATTTATAACAAACTTTTCTAAAATTGTCCGTTTATAAATTTTGAAATTATAAAGAAACTAAGGTTTCAACTCCCTCAGGCAATGTTGACCTTAGATGGATTTGGCTATTTGTTTTAGGTATTTTTGTCATATAGCTCTTCAACTGTTTCGGTACTTACACATCCTCGGATTTCAAATGTTTGGCTTTGAGCGTTCCTGATGAAGGTAAATCCAGAAAAGCGCTTCGGACGCATGAAATTATTAAACGTGTTGTTTTCAATTTTTACATCACTGGATCGATACCTCTGCTGGTGGACTATCAGTCCCGAGGGTATCATCAGCTCAGTAGTCAGTACTTCGGTACTGACATGATTTATAACAAACTTTTCTAAAATTGTCCCTTTATAAATTTTGAAATTATAAAGAAACTAAGGTTTCAACTCCCTCAGGCAAAGTTGACCTTAGATGGATTTGGCTATTTGTTTTAGGTATTTTTGTCATATAGCTTTTCAACTGTTTCGGTACTTACACATCCCTCGGATTTCAAATGTTTGGCTTTGAGCGTTCCTGATGAAGGTAAATCCAGAAAAGCGCTTCGGACGCATGAAATTATTAAGCGTGTTGTTTTCCATTTTTTTACCATTTAGGCCTTATAGTTTTCTGTTTATCTTGTTTTGCCGATCATTTCTACTGTACAGTTGTAACTGTTTATATTTTTCCTTATCTTCTATATTTTTTGCCCTAAACTTAATAAAGGTAAAAACTATAATTTAATGACTATAACTATTATTATACATCAGTATGTGATTTTCTATATGCCATGATATAAAAAAGAATGAAATATTTGTGCTATTTCATTTCACAGACTATTTGCCAGTCAACAGTTTCAATTAGAGTTAGAATCAGTTAAAGACATAACCCCGGTCAATAGTTTAACAAACAAACATTCCCGTTCTTTTTCATCGTGTTCATACTAATTTTTCATTGGACAACAAGGAATGTGATTAAAAGACTATTCTTCTATGATTTGTGTGCTTGACAACCATGACAACGTTAAACTCTGAAATATTGTTAACGGTATAATCTGTATGTGTCTGTCGTCAAAATTTCAAATTGATATATTACTTACAGAAGCAATTAAAACAAGAGGCTCTCAAGAGGCTGAATCGCTCACCTGTAATGTTTTGCTTAAATCTTTCATTTATGATTATTTTTGCTTTTCAACATATATTAATAAGTGGCTGAAAAATTCCATTTGTATCTGTCATATTTTTTCAAAAGCAAAAAAATGCATTTTACCCCTATGTTCCATTTTAGCCATAGTGGCTATGTTTCTTGACGTATAAGAAAATAAAATACAAAATTTAAACTAGATACTCTGACACTCATTTAGCCAAAGTTTGGCTGAAATTGATTCAGCAGTTTCAAAGATGGAGATTTTTTAAAGTAAGCAAACTAGATGAACAAATTGTGAAAAATTGTCTTTAAAGGGCAATTACTCCTTAAGGGGTCAATTGACAATTTTGGTCGTATTATCATATTTGTAGACCTTACTTTGCTGAACATATTTGCTGTTTACAGTTTATCTTTATCATTAATAGTATTCAAGATAATAACCAAAAACTGCAAAGTTTCCTTAAAATTACCAATGTAGTGGCAGCAACCCAACAATGGATTCATCTGAAAATTTAATGGCTGATAGAACTTGACATAATGAACAATTTTACCTCACATCAGATTTGCTCTAAATGCTTTAGTGTGTGAGATATAAGCCAAAAACTGCATTTTACCCCTATGTTCTATTTTTAGACATGACAGTCATGATTATTGATGAAACAGAAAATAAAACACAAGCTTTATTCTAAATACCCTAAGGATCATTCAGCCTAAGTTTGGTTGGAATTAGTTCAGTAGTTTCAGAGGAGAAGATTTTTTAAAGTTAGAAAACATGATAAACAAATTGTGAAATATTGTCGTTAAAGTGCAATAACTCCTTAAAGGGTCCATTGACAATTTTGGTTATGAAACTTATTTGTAGATCTTACTTTGCTGAACATTTTTGCTGTTTACAGTTTATCTTTATCATTAACAATATTCAAGATAATAACCAAAAACTGCAAATTTTCCTTGAAATTACCAATTTAGTGACAGCAACCCAACAATGGGTTATTAGATTCATCTGAAAATTTCAGGGCTGATAGAACTTCATCTAATGAACAATTTACTTTGTGTCAGATTTGCTCTAAATCTTTGGGTTTTGAGATAAAAGCCAAAAACTGCATTTACCCCTATGTTCTTATTTAGCCATGACGACCATGTTTTTTTGACGAAACAGAAAACAAAACACAAACTTTATTGTAGATACCCTAAGGATCATTCAGCTTAAGTTTGGTAGGAATTGGTTCAGTAGTTTCAGAGGAGAAGATGTTTGAAATAGTTTACACCCGACGGACGACGACGGACAACGACAGACGACAACGGACGCCAAGTGATGACAAAATCTCACTGTTCCTTCGGAACGATGAGCTAAAAAGGCAAATTTAAAAAATTGCGCTGGCTCTATCCAAAAAAGATTTTTACAGTGTAGTGTACTACTTTTGGGACAAAACATATTAACATAATAGAAAAATCTATAAGCTATAACTCAAAATATGGACAATTTTATGTTTAAAGGGTCTATAATTTAGTTTGACAACTTCAGACATTCTAATATTTGACCTTTTCAAACTATACCAAATTACTACTTAACCTAAAAAAAATTGCCACATTTTTTTCCAATGTAATTTCATCCGTAATATTTAAAGCAATTAATTTGGAAGGAGTATGAAAATAATTTGCAAGTTATACACTATCCACACTAGAGACCTAATGGAGTAGAAATACTTGACTAATTTTAATCAAACTTGGCATGAACTAAGATTAGGGAATTATAAGACAGTTTACCTAGTTTCATGGCAATAGCATACATACATTAAAGACTATAAGTTCATTCCTATGTTTGAACTTTGGGTGTTAATTTTTTAACGTTTAAAGCTAACAATTTCAACTATCAAGATTTGGGCCTACATAATTTAAATATTGCAACAAATTGCTTTTTAAATGGCTTTATATATAATTGTGTATGTCGTCACATGTATGTACATGATATACTTTAATGTAAAGCAGCTGAATACTCATTTGCTGTCTCAGATTTATTTCAATTCTTCAAAAGTCGAATTTATATGAGCCTATGCCTGAAAATAGAGATTTCTAATTAAGTGGGAGGGGAGGAGGCTAATATAAAAATTCTTCATGTATATTTAAAAATTTATTTGTATTTTAAAAGGAAAGAAAGTTACTTATCTTCTGATAGCATACCACATGGGTAGAACAAGGTCCCATTAGGCCATGCAAGACTGAATAACATTGAAGGTCAATATAGGTTTTAGCAATTCTAACAGAGAAAGAGTGTTTACGGATATTGGATTGGAATCTTTGATGAATGACTTTATTACTGTTAGTCCTGCTACTATATCTTTGTTGAGAATCGTCTGCCGTTCTTAAAAATGAGCTTACTTCTTTGTCGTAGTATCCATTCATTGTTTTGAAGGTTTCAATCATATCCCCTCTTATTCTCCAATAAGATTATGTTGGTAAGCCTAGTTTTTTAAGTCTCTCTGGGTAGCTCATGTCTTTGAGACCTGGTAATTGTTTTGTTACCCTTCTTTGGACACCTTCTATTTTTCGATATCTTTTTTCTTGTATGGGGACCAGGCTGAGCTGGCATAATCTAGGTGGGTTCTAACCATTGTTTTGTATAATGGCATGAATGACGTCTCAATTCCCAAGTACTTAAATGTTCTTCTAAGAACTGCAAATATGGAGTTGGCCTTGTTCACTTTTTCAGTTATGTGATTTTCAAAGGTGAGTTCTGAGTCGATTAGGACTCCTATATCTTTTTCCTCTTTAACCTGTGCTATTGGATGATTTAGGAGACTATAATTTGATGGATGATCAGCGCTATTAGATTTCTTACATATTTTCATATATTTACATTTTTCCGGGTGAAATTTGAGTAGCCATTTGTCACTCCAGGATTCCATCTTGTTAAGATCTTCTTGTAGAATTTGTCTGTCATTCTGGTTTTTTATTATTCTAAAGATCTTGGTATCATCCGCAAATAGGTATGCATCAGAATCCACTTGGTCTGGAAGATCGTTTATATATAGAACAAATAGTAACGGTCCTAGTACTGATCCTTGGGGTATCCCAGATGTAACGCTAGCCCAGTCTGATTCTTCATCATTCACTATGACCTTTTGTTTCCTATCTTCTAAGAAGCTTGTTATCCACCCTACTATATCTTCATTGACACCTAGATTTTTGATTTTGGCTATTAATCTTTTATGAGGTACCTTATCAAAGGCCTTCATAAAATCAGTATATATGCAGTCTATGTCTAAACCTTGATCTAATGCCTCTGTCTACTTATCAATCACTTCTAATAGTTGAAGACAAGTTGACCTCCCTGCAATAAATCCGTATTGCTTTTTAGAGAATAGGTTGTTCTTTTTCATATGCTCTATAATAAATTCACGCAATATTTTCACCATTATTTTGCATACTACAGATGTCAAACTGACTGGCCTATAATTTTTGGCTAGTGACTTATTACCCTTTTTAAATATTGCACTTATCATAGCATTTTTCCAATCGTTAGGTACTGTCTTACTTTCAAGTGATTGATTATATATATTACATAAAGGATTTGCCAATGATTCAGCGATCTCTTTTAGCAGCCTAGGGTGTAGTTTGTCCATACCTGGAGATTTATCTATTTTTAATGCATTCAAGTGTTTCAGCAATACTTCTTCCTTTATTTTCTGATTTGACATTACATTAGTTACTAATACCGGCGTTGGTGATGGCACTACTCCGTCAGGTTCCTTGGTGAATACGCTGGAAAAGTATTCTACTAGTAATTTGACCTTCTTGCTGTTATCCTCTGTTTTATCTGATTTTGTGTCTTCTGGATCCAGGTGTAAATCCCCAATTCCTTCTTTGGTTTTAGTTTTTGACTTGATATAACTCCAGATAGCTTTTGGGTTTTCTTTAGCTTTTTCAGACAGATTTTCTCATATTCCTCTTCAACTTATTTACTCTACTTTTTACTTGATTCCTTATCTTATTGTATTCTTTCCTCACCTCTGGGTCGTTATTATGCGTTATCTTTTTTGAGAGGATGTTTTTCCTATTAATTTTATCTATGGTGTTTTTATCCATTGGAAAATTGTTTTTCCCTCTACCGATTTGTTTCCTTTCTTTTGTTGGTATATATTTTTTGTCCATATCTTGAATTATACTTAAAACTGATCTCCAGTTTTCGTTTATATCATTTTCTTTCTGTAGTAATTCTGACCATTTAATGTTATCTAATTCTTCTGTTATTTTATGTAGTTTCCTCTACTGAATAATTTGATTATTTTTGGTTTACTTTTAATATTTGTGTAGCAACTAAAGTCAAATTGCATAGTGCAGTGATCGCTTTTTCCCAGTGGACTTTGGTATTCTAAATTTGAGATCATATTTTCCTCATTTGTTAAAATCAGGTCTAGGGTATGGGGTGTATTGGTACCTCTCCATCTTGTTGGTCTTGTAACATGTTGAAATAAGAAGTTTTCTTGAAGATTCTCTAAAAATTTGTATTCATTACTTTCTGTACTTTCACCTGGTGAATTCCAACTGTCCCAGTTTATTTCAGGAAAATTATAATCTCCCATTATTAGGATATTTGAGTAGTCTTTTCTACAAGCTTCAGTGGTAAGCGTATTTAATTGTTTAGTGTATTCCTGTGATCTGTTTGATGGTGTTCTATATATTAGGCCTAATAATAGCTGGTCTGACTGGTTTAAATTAATCTTAATAAATAAGTTTTCTTGAAATTCTGTATTCATTTGGACCTGTGATGCGTCCAGTTGTTTAACTATGTACAATAAAAGACCTCTGCCTGTGTCGACGTCTAGGTTTTTACCAAACATGTTGTAATCGGATACATCGGCTAAAGAATATTCTGAAATTCCTGGTTTGTACCGATTATTTTTAGGTTTGACCTCTGTAATACCAATTATTTTTGGTTTATCGTCTCTTGTTCTTACTATTAATTCAGGCAGTTTGTTAAATAACTGGTCTGCATTTGTGTAGATACAGCTTAATTTGGGTAAAACTGTAAAATTATCTGTTTTTACATTTTTAAAAACCTTTTTACCATTAAAATTATTCACATTCTCTTTTCCTCTTTTTTCTTTTAGGAGTCTAGCTTCCTTAGTTTGACAACCTTCCTTGCCCAAGGTGGGCCCCTTACTTTGAAATGGTAGTCCCCCGAAACCTCTTCTTCGGTTTGTCTTCTCGCTTGATCCCACAATCTTTTCTCTTGCTCTCTTTCTGCTTGGGTTAGGTCGTTACTGACTCCCACTTTTTCGTATTTTGGGTTTGTTTTTATATAATGGATGTTTCTAAATAGGGTGATCTTTGGTTCTGCACTAGGTAATTTTACTAGGATTGGTCTATTTAGCTTTTCTTTGTTAAATTTCCCAAGTCTTTTAACCGTTTTCAAATTTTCCTTATCCAGTTTTATTTTGCAGTGTTATCTCTTACTTCTTTGCTCTCGTCATCTATTTCAGGGATCCCAAAGACGATCAGGTTATTTTCTCTTGACTTTCATTAATTTCTTCAAGAACATTTGTTACAGTCTCCTTTCTTGTTATAGGATTGGCTGCTTTATCTACCTCATTGTTTGTGGAATCGCTATCTCCTTTATTGTCTGGCTTTTGTATCTTGCTTATTTCTTCTGTTATTATGGCTTTTACTTTTTCCTCATTACAACTTTCTTCTGTGATTGGTGCCTCTATTTTGCCAACTTCCTCTTTTACCATCATTTTTACCATATCGTCATTGCAGTTTTTTATTTCCTCTCTAACAATCTCCTTGACTTTATCCTCGTCACATTTATTTTCAACTGTTTTTTCAAGTGATGTAATTCTTTCCTCATAACTCTCCATTATCTGTTTGCACCTTCTTTCTATTTCAATATCGGTGACTGCATGTTGTTCCATGACTATTCTGCATGTTGTTCCATGACTATTCTGCATGTTGTTCCATGACTATTCTGCATGTTGTTCCATGACTATTCTGCATGTTGTTCCATGACTATTCTGCATGTTGTTCCATGACTATTCTGCATGTTGTTCCATGACTATTCTGCATGTTGTTCCATGACTATTCTGCATTTCCCACAAAACCACATTGGATCTGTTTTACATAACATGCTGTATTCCACTCTTGTTTTCTTTAGACAGGTTATGCAGAAATGTTCCTTACACCTTTGGCATGCTGTATTCCGCTCTTGTTTTCTTTAGACAGGTTATGCAGAAATGTTCCTTACACCTTTGGCATGCTGTATTCCGCTCTTGTTTTCTTTAGACAGGTTATGCAGAAATGTTCCTTACACCTTTGGCATGCTGTATTCCACTCTTGTTTTCTTTAGACAGGTTATGCAGAAATGTTCCTTACACCTTTGGCATGCTGTATTCCACTCTTGTTTTCTTTAGACAGGTTATGCAGAAATGTTCCTTACACCTTTGGCATGCTGTATTCCGCTCTTGTTTTCTTTAGACAGGTTATGCAGAAATGTTCCTTACACCTTTGGCATTCCATAAGTTGAGCCTTTGGCTCCTTGAAGATTTTGGTACATTTTGCGCATGTCCATGCTTCATCCTCATCTTGCCTTGTTTTTTGTGACGATTTGGGGCCTGTGGTACTGCTTTTTCTGGTTGACGCCATACTTCTTAATTAATAAAAATAGGGCTTCCCTATTTTTTTTTTTTTTTATTATTATTTTTTTTACTTGGCTGAGGAATTGTATACGGCTTCCTTACACCAATTTAGTTTGTAGTACTCTATTTTTTTCAGGCAAGTTTTCGCTAAAGTGGGCCATCGAAAATACCGGTAGGATTAATCTTGCGCTAATATGGGCTGTAATGTCTGCGCTAAAATGTCTCCTAGTTGTTCAAAATGTTTCGCTAAAATGTCCTGCGCCCAAAGTAATGATATTTTACTTCTTGTGAAGTCATTGGTTGTGTATTTAAATTGTATGATTCAACATTTCTGAAAAAGAATTTTATATTATGAATTGAATTGAAAAGAATTATAATTTTAAAAATGAAAACAGTTAATTTCAAAATAATTCTTGTAAATGTATCTGTTAATAATTATGCAATTGATGCTTCTGTGTCTACACACTCATGATATTGACATTGGACATTGAGACAAGTGTAACATAATAAGATAAATGACCATGATCAGATCTTAAATCAAAACATTAGTACACTTGAATAAGTCATAAATTGAGTTACTTAATAATTTTTTTTATCTTATAACCCAATATTTTACTTTTGCGTTTGATTTCAAAACATTATTTATTTTAATTAGATAGGAAAACTTTTGTTTGATTAGATTGTGTTGTAGTGTAGTATACAGAGTGGAAAAGTAAAAACTGTCAACCGATTCAACAGCACGTAATTTATCTAAAACATCCAAAGAATTTTTTTACACTCCAAAAATGGTTAATTCCACTATTTTAATACATTTTTTGTATGTTTTATTACAAAAATTAATGATAAGTTCTTTGATAGTAATAATTTAAGAAAAGTCTGCCCTTTCTTCCCTAATTGGTATGTATAAAAACATCTTAAAGTAAGTAATCCCTTAGTAAAATTTGGTTCGTTTAGGTCACGCCCACAAAACTTAAGTGGTATGCATAAAACACCTTAAACTAAGAAAACGCCTAAGATTATACTTAAAAAAGATACTTGAAAATGGTAGATATAATTAAAAAGTAAAATCACAAAAATACTGAACTCCGAGGAAAATTCAAAAAGGAAAGTCCTCAATCAAATGGCAAAATCAAAAGTTCAAACACATAAAACGAATGGATAACAACTGTCATATTCCTGACTTGGTACAGGTAATTAAGTGAATAACAAACCGGAAAAAATTCCGGATCATTCAATATTACTTTGTGAAATTAGAGTCCCTAAAGTATGTATTGAGAGAAATAATCCGCATACTATCGACGTACCAACGTCAAATTCTAGAAAATACCGGGTGAATAATATTCCTGATAATTTTCTGTTGGATAATGCTACAAGAGACCGAATTAATGAAACGATAAACCGTATTGAAAATTCAATCAACGTCGAAAACAACGTTCAGTCAGCATTTGACGAATTTTGTGTATTGCTGAAAGATGAAATGGATAATAAACTTCCTAAGATGAAACCGAAACCTGATTTCAACGGATATGGTAAATCGAGATATAAGCCATATTGGAACGACTATTTGCAAAACCAGTGGAAAAAAGTGTGTGTGTAAGAACTGTGTACCGTATTATGAGTAAACTAAAATTGAAACGATACAACAAAGAAAGTCAATTACCACATATTCTTGATAAAATTGTACATCTCCGAGAGCAAGGCTATTCTGAGGTTGGGTACAAGTCGATGTGGAGAATACTAAATACTTATTGTGGAATACGTGCAACTCAGGAAACAGTTAGGTTTGCATTAAACGCACTAGATAGGTCATCGGTGGTAAGAAGATTGAACAGACGATTGTGTTATGAACAGAAAAATCGACTTTTAATTGTAGCCAACAAAAGACACAAATCGATAATAAATTTATTATACACAAGTTTACAAGAAGTATTCCATAAAATGAAATGTCAACTTAACTGTCAAAATTTATGTCCAATCTTTTATCTTTTCTTTATCCGGAAATCTTATATCCAATTGGTCACAATCTAGTATGATGTAAATAAAGTGTCAATCCAACATGAGAATGTTGATGTCTATCTATGTCTATGTCTAAATCTCTATATTCAACTAACTTTTGGGTCTGCATTTAAATACTCAAACGGAAACTTCTAGACAACGATAGAAATATAAATTACGTATCTTTTGTTATTATCATTCTGGAAACGTTATGTAAGTGAAATAGAAAGTTCTAATCATTCCATGAGTATCCGTGATTGTTCCAGTGAATTCTAAACTGCATAGTTGTAACACAATGTGTTTTATTTTGTACACAATGTAAACATGTATAATAGGCCACACAAAACAAATTAGGCCAACTAAATAAATATGATAGTTACAATATCATAACACCTCCCCACTAAAAAAAATTTTGAGTGTAACAAAAACTTTTCATGAATAATATGCACAAAAATACATAGTAATATATAGTAAGTATTTTCAAAAATACACAGTATATACACAGTGTTTTAATAAGTTCTAGATAAAGCATCTGCTATTACATTATCTTTACCTTTAATATGTTTTACAATAACATCATATTCCTGTAACAATAAACTCCACCTAGTCAATCTCTGGTTCTTGTTTCTCATTTTATGTATGAAGGTGAGAGGATTATGACCAGTATAAACACGAACAGGATGCACAGTGGGATTTAAATATACATCAAAATGTTGAAGTGCAGACAACAGTGCAAAACACTCTTTTTCAATAGTCGAATAATTTTTCTGATGTTTATCTAATTTCTTAGAAAAATATGATATAGGTTTCTCAACATTATCATCTGTCTCTTGATATAAAACAGCTCCAACTCCTACATCGCTTGCAAAGTCTGGAGTGATCAGAACTGGACTATTAATTAAAAGTGATTTGCTATTTTCAAAAGCGTTTTGACAATTTTCACTCCAGATGAATTTAGAATCTTTCCGTAAAAGATGAGTCAATGGTTGAACAACAGTAGCAAAATTTGAACAGAATTTCCTGTAAAATCCAATCATGCCTAAATATCTCATAAGTTGTTTTTTATTTGTAGGAGGAGAAAATTTGGTAATTGCATCCACTTTAGCCATAATAGGTTTCACTTGACCTTGGCCAACTGTATGCCCTAAATAATCAACAGTGGCCTGGCAAAATTCACTTTTACCAAGATTAACAGTCAAATTTGATTGTGACAATCTATCAAAAATATCATATAAATGTGTTAAATGCTCTTCCCAGCTATCACTACATACAATAAGATCATCAATATAAGCATAACAACAGTCTAAATCTTTTATAACATCATTAATCATTCTTTGAAATGTAGCTGGAGCACTTTTCATGCCAAACGGCATTACAGTATATTGAAATAAGCCATCTGGTGTGACAAAAGCTGATATTTCTCGAGCTCTCTGTGTCAATGGGACTTGCCAGTAACCCTTCAATAAATCAAATTTGCTCACAAATTTTGCTTTTCCAATATTATAAATGCAATCGTCTATCCTTGGAATCGGATAGGAATCAGATTTTGAAACAAAATTTACTTTTCTGAAATCA
This sequence comes from Mytilus coruscus, assembly GCA_017311375.1. Lineage (NCBI taxonomy): Eukaryota > Metazoa > Mollusca > Bivalvia > Mytilida > Mytilidae > Mytilus > Mytilus coruscus. The sequence goes on from CM029604.1 coordinate 93,392,366, forward strand.
GTTACGAAACGACAAGTTTTATCTGGTTTGAGCACAAGCAGACAAGGAGAGCTCCATTCACTGTTACTCGGCTCAATAATATCATTGTCAAGCATATATTTAATTTCTTGTCTCATAAATTCAAGTTTGAGTGGATTGAGCCGGTAAGGATGTTGCTTAATTGGAAAAGCATCACCTACATCGACATCATGACAAACAGCAGTGGTTTTGTTTGGCACATCTGGAAAAAGATTTTTAAAAGAAAATACCAAAGCTTTTAATTTTTCTCTACGATCAAAAGACAGATGTGCAAGTTTTGAATCTAAATTTAACAAAATTTCTGAATTTTTCACTCTAACTGTCTCTTCCATAGTTTTAGAACTAAAAGGTGGTTCAATTATATCTGGTTTGTCATGATTGTTCTCCAATTTAACCATGGCTAAAGTGGCAACTGGTTTACTCTCACCTTCATTAGTACGCTCAAAATATGGTTTTAACATATTAATGTGACACACTCTATTTTGTTTACGCCGACCTGATGGTTTTACAATATAATTCAAATCATTGATTTTACTCTCTATGGTATAAGGACCACAATATTTAGCTTGTAATGGATGTCCAGGGACTGGCAAAAATACAAGTATCTTATCACCAGGCTCAAAAAATCTGTCCCTGGCATCTTTATCATACCATATTTTCATCTTATTCTGAACAGTTTTTAAATTGTTCTGAGCAATTTGACAAGCAGTATACAATTTTTCTTTAAATCTAGATACATAGTCTAGAAGATTCAAGTCAGTGTGTTCAGTAAGCCATTTTTCCTTAATCAATTTTAAAGGTCCCCTTACAGTGTGACCAAATACCAACTCAAAGGGACTAAAACCAAGGGATTCTTGAACAGCCTCTCGGACCGCAAAAGTAAAAGTGAACACCATCATCCCAATCCCTGTCAAATTGAAGACAAAAGTTCTGATCATGTTCTTCAATGTTTGATGAAAACGTTCTAAGGCACCTTGAGATTCTGGATGATAAGCACTTGACCTAAACTGAGCAATACCTAACTGGTACACGACTTGCTGAAATAAACCTGACATGAAATTTGAACCCTGGTCGGACTGTATAGACTTTGGAAGTCCTACTAGCGTGAAAAATTTGATCAGAGCTTTAATAGTAGGTGTCTTGATATTCCTTAACGGAATAGCCTCAGGAAAGCGAGTGGAGGTACACATGATTGTCAATAAATACGCATTTCCGGTCTTGGTCTTCGGTAAAGGTCCAACGCAATCAATGAGTACTCGGCTGAAAGGTTCTTCAAAGGCTGGAATAGGCAGAAGTGGTGCTGGTGGTATTTTCTGGTTAGGCTTACCAACAACCTGGCATATATGGCATGATATACAGTATTCTGCGACATCACTTCTTAATCTTGGCCAGTAGAAATGCTGTAAGATCTTAAGGCAAGTCTTCCTTATGCCTAAGTGTCCAGCCAAGGGGGTGTCATGGGCAAGACCAATAATGTCTTGCCTATAGACTTTAGGCACCACCACTTGGTATACCACTCTCCATTCCTCATCTGGGGTAGCATCAGGGGGCCTCCACTTCCTCATTAAAATGCCATCTTGATGGTAATAGCATTCGGCCACTTTGTCTGCTTCCTCCTGTGGTTGAGCCCTTTTGCTGAGCTGAAGAACCTCAGGGTCTTTATTTTGCTCTTCGACAAATTTTCTTTGGTCTAATGAATGGCTGTTTACGTCTGGCCATGCCATATTTACATTCTTGCTAATACTAGGTGGTCTTATTACGGCCTTCTCTGAGCTACCGAGACCTTCAATGTCGGCTAGGTGTCAGAAATGTCCATGTAATTAAACTGGTCTTCTTGCAAATCCTCATTTTGTTGTTTTCTAGCCATCGCCCTAGTAACGACACAAGCTGGATATAGTTCAACATCATCTTCAAGTGATTTAACATACACCACCGGTTCACTGATAACAATTGGTTCAGCAACCACTTTGTTCCTAGCTAGATCATTTGCTAGCAATAATGAAACACCCTCAACAGGGAGATTAGGACGAACACCCACAACAACTGGTCCAGTTATCAAATCTGACTTCAGATAAATACGATAGAGGGGAACATCTATACAACCTAACTCCACACCTTGTAAAAAAACGGAGGCACCAACAGAAGTCTCCTCGGACAAAGGCAACACACCTTCTAACAATAAAGACTGAGAAGCTCCAGTGTCCCGTAAAATCTTTATAGGCTGAGGAGTAGTATTATTGACAATAGAAACAAACCCATCAGACATAAAAGGTTTATAATCCTCCATGTAATCACAAAAACTGTACTTAAAAGCCTGACTCGCAGGACATTCTAACGTATTGGTAACACGGGGTGTCGTACAAGCATTGGTCTTGGGCTTATTATCTCTTTCATTCTTCTTCTGGAGTCTAAAACAATCAGCCATCAGGTGACCATTCTTCTTACAATACGCACAAGTCAGTGACTTCTTCTCAAAAGTATCAAATTTTGGACTAGACATATTATAACTAGACTGACTCTTATTCTGTGCAACAGGCTTACCATCAGTACGCTCAGTGCTTTGATTCTTGTAATTTCCACTCGAAGTATTAAAATTGTGACCTTTGAAACTTCTCTTATATGAAAGGGTATAATTATCCGAGATAACAGCTGCATCTTGTAAAGTCTCAACAGTTTTGTCATCTAAATGTGTTTTAAGTCTAAATGAACACACTGCTTAAACTCTTCTAATAACATCAACTGTCTTAAATTATCAAAATTTTTATTTATTTTCTTTGACGTAAGCCATTTATCAAATAGATCTTCTTTTTCCCTAGCAAATTCAACATAGGTTTGTGAATCAAACTTTTTATAAGACATACATTTCTGTTTATATGCTTCTGGCACTAGCTCATAAGCTTTAAAAACCTCTTTTTTAACCTTGTCATAATCAGAACTATTTTCTGATAAAAGTGCTGAGTAAATTTCAGCGGCCTTGCCCTCAAAAACACTTTGCAGCATTGTAGTCCAGAAAGGCTTCGGCCATATCAAATTTTGAGCAATTTTCTCAAACTGTGGAAAAAATTTATCAACTGTTTTTTCAGAAAATTTGGAACCAAACGTTTGTTTTTTGCTGCATCAAAATTAAAATGTTCTGATTTTGATTGGAATTTAGTGTTGGTTTCTTCTTTTGCCATTTCAATTTTCATTTTCACAATCTCTACCCTTTCCCTCATTTCAAGTTCTGCCTGTTTTAATTTCAATTCATCTTGTTTTAGTTTAAATTCATCTTCTTTTCCTTTTTTCTCCATTTCTAACCTTTCTTCTTTTCTTTTTCTCCATCTCTAACCTTTCTTCTTTTCTTTTTCTCCATCTCTAACCTTTCCTTCATTTCAAGTTCTTTTAATTTAAGGTCATGTTCTAATTCAAGTGTTTTTAATTTGATAGCGTCAACATTTTCGACCTTAAGTTCAAGAGCCTCTTCACCTAAAATTTCTGCGTCAACTAATTTGTTAATTACCAAATTTTTATAATTTGTTTTCTCATAGATACTCTAAAGTCTAATTTCAGATGTTTAGCAAGCAACACTAATTCCTCTTTTTTTAAATTATCAAACCCTTCCAGGTCTGGCGTTTTCAAAAATTTACCGGCATCAAATGCCATATTGTAGAATTTTGTTGGCTAGTTCTAATAAAAATACTGAAAAATTTTGTTATTAGATATTAACGTTATCCCGGACCTGAGCCCCCAATTTCTGTTATGAACAGAAAAATCGACTTTTTTTTAAATTGTAGCCAACAAAAGACACAAATCAATAATAAATTTAACAAGATTTATTATACACAAGCTTACAAGAAGTATTCCATAAAATGAAATGTCAACTTAACTGTCAAAATATATGTCCAATCTTTTATCTTTTCTTTATCCGGAAATCTTCTCGGAACCCACAGAATATTATATCCAATTGGTCACAATCTAGTATGATGTAGTTTGTAAATAAAAGTGTCAATCCAATTGCTGAGAATGTTGATGTCTATCGATGTCTAAGTCTATCTATGTCTATGTCTAAATCTCTATATTCAACTAACTTTTGGGTCTGCATTTAAATACTCAAACGGAAACTTCTAGACAACGATAGAAATATAAATTACGCATCTTTTGTTATGATCATTCTGGAAACGTTATGTAAGTGAAATAGAAAGTTCTAATAATTCCATGAGTATCAGTGATTGTTCCAGTGAATTCTAAACTGCATAGTTGTAACACAATGTGTTTTATTTTGTACACAATATAAACATGTATAATAGGCCACAATACACAAATAAGGCCAACTAAATAAATATGATAGTTACAATATCATAACAATTGACACGGAGGCGGTATTGTAATAAAGGTCCAAACTTTTGCATCCATATCGACGGTTATGATAAACTTAAACCATATGGAATCTCCATACACGGAGCAATAGATGGGTTTTCTAGGAAAATCTATGGCTGTCAGCTAGTCATAGTAACAAAAATCCACGTTTTGTTGCCTTTGACTATGTACATTATTTAAAAACCATTAAGGGCGTTCCTAGAATGGTTCGTGCCGATGCTGGAACAGATAATGTAGATATCAAATACATCCAAATGGCACTTCGATCATTTCACAACGACGATGTAGCAGGCTGTAGATCTTTCACTGTGGGTAAATCAAGTGCAAACCAGAGAATAGAAATGCTGTGGAGCTTCCTCATGCCACATTTTACAGTTTTTTGGCGAAATTTTTTTAAAGATATGATTGATGCTGGTCAACTAGATAACACAGATCGTACTCACATGGAATGTGTGCGTTTCTATTTTCTTTCAATGATTCAAAGACATTTAGATACATTCAGAATCACATGGAATAGTCACAGAATTCGTAATCAAAGATCGATTGATGGAACTGGTAGATATGGGATCCCGGATGTCATGTATCACCAACCATTAATCTGTGAAGCTATTGACTGGTCATATGAAATTCCAGCCAGTATTGGAGTATTAGATGAAATTTCACAGAGATACACAGAGCCGAAGCTATATCGAGGATGTTCACAACAATTTCTTAATAGAATTCAATTCATAACTGGTGTACCTTTAAAGGACTTCGACATATTTCAAACACCATCAGAGGGTCGTCAGTTGTTCCAGATGTTGACGTCAATGTTTTGAGAGACATGATTACTAAGTTTAGATTCAGATAAAACTGAGTTTGTTTATTATAGTGTTTGTTCCTTGCCCTATTTCAAAGTAAAGGTTCAAGATTCGGTTCCCATGCACCCTTTCGTTCCTGAATCACCTCTTAGTTTGCGAAGCATAATTTCAACTTTTCTTGATCAATCCGATGAACCTTCACAGTGTTATATCAAAGCAAATGAAAGAGACCCATCGATATAAGGTCCGATGGGGAAAGGCCGATGTCACTGTATCTTAAAACTAAATTTGGGAACAGAAATTAGGTTTTCGTAGAATAATTTCCGTTGACAGATTTTGATGAAACTTACATAGATGTTAGATAATTGACCAAAGACAAAGTCATGTCTTATCCTATCGAAGTTTAATTTCGTATGTCTATGTTTATAAAAATAATGTTATGACAAAAATTATATTTTCCAAAGATTAATTACAATTTTCGTTGACATATTTATATTTTGTTGAAACGGACACAGGTACTAGATATCAGAATATTGATTTTTAAGTTTATAGTTTAAAGGTCGAGGTAACTGTTTCCAAAAGTAGAATGTTTTACCTTAATTAATTCCAGAAGTACAACTTAAATTTCATGGTCCACTGAACATAGAAAATGATAGTGTGAGTGGGGCATATGTGTTCTATGGACACATTCTTGTTAAGTATATTATTTGACTAGTCTTTGTGATGCAAGTTCATTTCTGATTTTTTTTCTCAAGACTATTCTCATAATACATGTTATGTAGCAAAGTCATATCAGGGTTACATAGGTTCTTAGCTAGCTCCTTTTCCTTTAATTCCCTTTAAATTTATCTAAGCAGCATACTACATTGTCTACTCTTAATGTACACAGTATAAGCACTAGTGCAAAGTTCAATTATAAGAGAATAATTGAACTTATTGTTTCCAAATTATTACTATTTTTTCTTTTCTTACTGAGATCTTTCATGTTATATATTGCATGTTTATGTAATATTTGAAAATTTATATTTGCAAATTTTTAGTTTTTATATGTAACATATTACAGGTTAATGTAAAATTTGATTTTTAAATATGTTATTTACTTTTTATTTTAGATCAGTTGTAGCAGTGGCAACATGTTTTTCATCTATTTGTAATATAATTTTATATAAATATTATCTTTTAATATATTATTTTCTTTTTATACAAGTTGTTACAGAGGCAACATTTGAAAAAATATTTTGTTATTAATAACTTTCAATTAACAGCATACTATACACAAATGAAACAGCTACAAGATACATGTATCTTTAAATACTGAATGCAACAAAAGTATGTTAATCATCTTATCATTATACATCTTCTGTAGGAAGATTTTTTTTGAAAAATATATGTAGGACTCGGAGGTGCGATTGGGACGCTGAAGTGCAATGGTCACGCTGAAGTGCGATGGTCTACGCCACAGTGCGATGGTCCTTTCGCTGAAGTGCGATGGTTTTGCATGACGTTTGGATATTGTGACGTTTTTAAATACAACGTTATTAAACTAAATGGATTCACAGGCAGGAGCAGTTGGAAAGCAGGTCACGGTTTGACCCCAAATCTATCAGCAACAATAGACGTCACGTGACCGTGAAAATTCAGCAAAACTACGGATGAGACAAACCTCATTTTTACTCACTGAAGTACCACTGTCATGATAAAATCTTATTGATCAAAATAATCTTGAATATACATAGTTTTATCTCGTCAAAACTTACACATCATCTCAAAGTCCTTCATTCTTCGTTTTATCTTCAAACTTGAAGTTTGTATGACAATTGTCAAGTCCGCTGATCGAAAAATCTAAATATTTTCGAGGAAACTAAAAATGATGGGCTGAATTTAAATTTGATGAAGCATCTCATTAAGACAAACACTCGATATGAATATCTAGGCAGTAGAGTTTTGGATACGCAAACGTCAAGTTATTTTCAACACGAAGCGGTGTTTTTTTTGCCGATTTGTGCAAGTGGTTATCTCCCGTTGATATCACTTGTCAAAAATAAAAATCCAGCAAAATGAATAAAAAGGAGTTAACTTTACAAAAATTAAGAAGAAAATAAATGAAATTCGATTCACCAGTATGTTATTATAATATTGAGAAGGATACTTCCCTACTTTTCAGAGAAGGATTAGAGTAAAAAATAAAGACAAAAATGGTAAAATTCAGAAACCTGAATTGATATAAATTAGCTCTGACTGATGAAATTTACTTTGTAATTTTATAATGGGATATTGGACCACTCTAAGTAGATTTTTTAATACTTCTAACAATGTTTAATGCAATAAATAACATACTTTACACAATTTAAATAATCTTTCTGAAATAAAAATAATAAATAATACAGATATTTAAATTTTATATTCTATAAAACAGTGGTAGAGACAAAATTGTTTTTTCAAAGTAAAAAGCCTTTTAGCTCAACCTTATGTTTCTTTGTTGAACAGTACTGTACTGCTTAGAAAATATCCTACAGAAAAGGATAAGTTTACCAAAATATTGACAGAAATTCTGTAAAAATAATACTTAAAATTATTTATAGTGACATAATTTTGAATTTTAAAATCATTATCAATGTAAAATTCAATTATTACATGTAGATTAGCTAGCACAGCTAGTAGCCCTTGCCAAATTTCTCAGGGTATTTTCTAGATTATGAAAGTAAACTTTTTGAAAAACAAAATAAGGCTTCTACTCTTCAGATTGCTGTATCAGCTGGTATATATATTTGTACAAAAGTAGGCCCTATTGTATATTTTACCTTAAAAATTGATTGGATATTTATATCACAAATGAAAGTTGGTGGGACAAATCTTGTGCCTTTTACTTAATGATCAATGGATTGCTAAATTTGACAGGAATAGTGTCCCATTTGAATAAGTTCAATTTTGTAAGAAAAAATCTATATGAGTTCAATTTCTTGTTTGACTTTATAAGCCAGTTTTTGAACTTTGCTGTAGCTTATTTAGTAAAGAGATAACCAAATAACCAAGGTTTTTAACTTATATTGAAATTATAAATATAATTAACTGACCTTCATTTCCTTTTTCATATAGAGTGCGGCGCTCATACTCGCCGGGGACACAATGTCGCCGTTTTATGATTTTGAGGTGTAAAAACTTCAAAGGATGGGTGAAATGGAAGAAATATGCCGGTAAATTATATTATTATAACAAATATGATTATTTTTTAAACTTAGACAAAATTTCGGCATTTACCACAAAGGACCGAAAAACAGACAACGATTTTCGGCCAATTTCCTAAATGAAAAAATGATTTCGAAGATGTATTTCTTAGTAATTCTTTGACTGATTGCCCTAAATTTCAGTTCTTTACACATTTGAAATGTCTGCTATTCATCTATAATGAAATTGATTTGATATATATTGTTTTAGCTGCAGTTATTTGGTTTCAAATAGATGTGTAAAACGGCGAATATGTGTCCCCAATGACAAAACATCAGGAAATTTCAAATAGCCTTTAATCTAACTTTTCAGATGATTTTTTGTCAAAGAAACACATTTTCAAGCTAAGAATATTTTGTTTTTGATGTTATCTTCATATAGAAATATCATTATACTTCAAAAACATAAAGACATGAACATAAACTGCAGAAAACATGGAAAGTTATGGCGAAAATGAGCACCCACTCTATGTTTTTTCCTCCAGAAATTTTCATTGCAAGTCATTTTCTGTTGCTATTTTTTGTCTATCCAAAGGCTATCATTAATTTGTCAGATTTGTTTCCAGTATGAATGAAATATTCAAAGACGTACAGTTTCAGTTTCACTTTTCCAATGTGTAAATTTCACAATGCACATGACCCTGACACATATTTTGTTAACGTTATATGACGTATGTTGAAAAAAAAAGAAAACAATGTCATCGTCAATTTTTGTAGGGGTTTTAGTTACTTTAAAATGGAGGTATCGTATGGAATTGTGAAAAACAACAGCCTTTAATCACAATTTCATTCATATCTCTAATAAAATTAGTATATTAGAGTACTTTGGAAACAGGTACAATGAAAAGAAGATGAACATTCACTGTTTAAACTAGAAACGCAGCCAAAACCAGCTACAAATTGGCATGACTGGTGGTCACTAAAATTGTCGTATTAGAGTAAAAAATGATGGCTTCATAATTGTGTAGAAATTTGAAATAGGTTACCAGGTTTCATTTAAGATTTTTACCGTTCTTTTCCGTATTTGGATACGTAAACGTCAAGTTATCTAAATTTGATGTTTTTGGCGAACCAAAAAGATGGCTTCTAATTTTTAGAACGGACAGGGTAAAGAAATAGCAAATAAAAGTTGTTTTGGACAATGTTTCTACGTCGTATTGACACTATATTGATTTCAAACCCTACAAACTTTAAAAATCGATTTTAATAACAGCATGACAAGTTGAAAAATAGTTTAAATGTCGATTTTTTAGCTGATTGATTTCGCGGAATTTTTAACGTCACCGACGACTGTAGCGCCATCTAATTAATTCCCCCTGCTATTGTTGCTGATAGAGCTTGACGACAACGGACGTTTCCAAGGGCTTGCTTTCCAACTGGGAGGATAAGATTTGTAGATGAAGATTTCATGCGTACAAAGGAAACAGAATGAAACGAACGATTCAAGTCCCGAACAGTTTTGAGCATTAGAGGTGGAGATAACAAAAATATGTAAAACTGAGTCAGACAGCAAACCATGGGGAACAAGGCTGCTAAAAGATGATCTTGGTCTTCAGATGGACTAACCAGTGTTCGGAAACATGTATAATGTATGCCGCTAACGATTTGTACGACAAATAAAATGTCTTGATCTTAATATTAATTTTGACTTCTCTTCAAGTATACATCACATGATTTTGTGTGGACAACTTAATGATAAAATAAAATTAATTATTAGCAATGTTTTCGTTATATCAAGTAGCGATAATTTTGGTTTTTTCTTGAGATGAATCCAGCTTTGTAAGAAAACACGCAATCTTAGTAATTTTATTGTGTTTACAGTATTAATCTTCTGCAATGGGTTATGCCAAAATAAACCCGAATGGTCCCAACTTGGTGTACTTCTCAATTTCTTCTGCTCAACGGAGAAGCAGCTAATTCTCAAGCTTTTGACAGAATATGCGTCACGTCTCATATGAGTCAAGCATAAATGTACATAGTGGTTTTTATTTCTTAAAAACTGTTGATATCATATAAATGGATGAATGAGTGTTGTGAGCAATTTCTTAGCTATGACATGACAAGAACAAGTTACTAGTATATTTGATAAAATTAGATGGATCCTACTTAGTTAGTACTATAGACCGCCGCGCTGAACCCGTTTTTTTTTTTTTTTTATCGCACTTGAACACTCAATATAAAGACATGTCCTCCCAACTCGATTCTATTATTCTTAAGGGCATACGATACAGTTACAGGGGAGGTAATGACGTTGCTAACGTAAAATGTTATTTTCGCGACGTCAAACTGTGACATATCGGGAAAAGATGCATTTTTCGACTGATTTTTATCTTTCAAACTAGTTTAAATTGAAAACGAATTCATGGACCCCTCTGTTTTAAAATGACATTTGGTTTGATTACGTTTGAAGATTATTTGTACCAATTTTCAAGAAAAAGTCAACAATGCAATTTTTTTAAATTTGATAAATATACAGCAAAAACTGACGTTTTTTCTACATTCATGAACATTAGATAAATATGAGTTATTTGTAAAATTGAAATGCATAAATTTAAAACAGAAGTTACAAATAATTTGACGAAAAACAGCTTGTGTTTATCAATTAAAACAAAAAAGTTATGTATTTCTGTCGTAAGGAAAAATACGTCCACAAATCCGAAATTTGAGCAAATATCTGAAATTTCGACCTCATTTTCCTCAAAAAGTAGCACATGAAGGTATATTTTTTATTACATATTTGATGTTATCAAAATTTCATTATGGGATCAAAACTGTATCGTATGCCATTAACCTGAGCCATCCAGTCTATTTGTCAGTCCAGTATCGGACTCCATACTGTTGTGTGCTAAAAGAATAATTAGCAAATTAAAAATTAAAGTTTTTGGTTTGACCCGACCAGAAATAAAACCCGATCTTCCAAATGCGAGGTTAGCACGCTAAATACTACACCGCCACATTAAATGGGGTTTTAATTTCAGACCATCGCATTTAGCTAGTATACACAACGTCACAGTAAGAATATAGCACTTCAGCGAACCCATCAACGCACTTCAGCGTATCTAACAACAAGTTAGCGTCACGATGTCACCATCGCACTTCAGCGTGTTAACCAACGCACTTCAGCGTGGACCATCGCATTTCAGCGTGACCATCGCGGTTCGGAGTACCATCGCGGTTCAGAGTCCTACACATATAAGACAGATAGTAACACAATCTAAAGAAGAAAATAAAAACGAGAAACGAGAAACACTTATGAACCACATCAACAAACGACAACTATAGAGATAGTGTGAGAGAGTGACTGAGGAGAGAAAAGTATAAGGAATTTAGGATGTGAATTTCTGAGTATATTGAATCATACATCATATAATTTTAATCCTGTGTTCATTCAAAGCAGTAAAATCTAGTAAATAAATAAGTATATCATCAAAATCTTCCACTTTCTATGAAACTGATTTTCATTTATGTTTTCATAGCACTATTTTATCTATTTCATAAAAAATATTTCATCCTTTCTTTAAAAGAGTGTATTGACAGATATTTTAAAAACATCTGGTATTAATTATGACTATATTGTTTTACCATGAGCAAAATAATATTCTCTACATTGCTTTTTGTCATTTTTGCAATGTTACCAACTAAAAAAAATCTTTTATAGAAGGAACACTAATTCCATTTGTCAAAAATATTTTTTAATCTGTTCTAATAATGTCTTTGTATGTTCACATTCACAAAATGAATGTTCCCGTGTTTCAATCTCATTAATCTTATTGCATAGGAAATATTACATTTCCCCAATTGGAGTACCTTTACCTGTGGCGATTTCAATTTTTGGAGAATAAACTGTCGCATTGAATGAAAACAACTGGTATTGTTCTCAGTAGATTTTCATCTGGGTCTTTAAAATTCTTTAGAAGAAAAGTGTCTAGGTGTTTAACTTTTTGCTTGGGTAAATTAATCAATGAAATAATTGTTTTTTTTTTCCTATACCAGTATATAAAGTGATTTAAAAACAAATGTATCTGATACTTAATAACACACAAAACTGCATATGAATCCTAATATTGTTTTTTTTCCTTCAATATTTACATTTATTTCTACTAAAATAATTAGTCTGTTGTATAGAAGGTTTAAAGATTGTATGAGGAAAAGATTAGACCACTCGGCCACCAAGGCTCCTAGTTTCTAATAAAAAAGAATGTCTAGAAAATTTTGTTGTTATTCAAAGACAAATTACAAAATAAGTTATTACTTTCTGAAACTTTTATTTATTTTGGATTTTTTTCCAAAACCTAAATTGAAGTTTACTAATGACACTCATAGAATAAATTTAGGAAAGCCCAGTTTGATTATTGTCTTTTTAAAATTTTTATTTGTCAAACTGACAAGAAAATGCAAATTTTGATTAAAACAATGCTAAACAATTTGTCACAAATCTTTTTTTTTTAAGTAAAAAATCTGAGCTATGGAACAGATTGAAAATGCACAAATTATGCGAGAAGCTGAAGACATTTTTATTTTATGATACAATTGTTCAGATTGCAAAGAAATTATAATGGCTCGTTTTGGTTTTATTTAGTTTGTTTTGATTTTATAGTGATGAAACTCAAGACAGACTGGTATAACAGTGCAGTCAGCCTTTCACTTATACAATCTTTTAAAAACAACTGGCTTACTATTTCAGTAGAAATAAATGTAAATATTGAAGAATAAAAAGAATATTAGAATTCGTATGCAGTTTTGTATGTTATGATTCAGATGAAACTCCACCGAGACATTTTGTGTGAGAACAATACCTATTGTTTAGTAGGTGCTCGAATTGGGGAAATGTTTTTATTTCCTTTGCAATAATGTTATGTAGAAACGTGTTTATAGTTATATATAAGATTTGATGGTTGAATCTAGCTTGGTATTATTTGTGACAAAAATGGCAGTTAAATAAATTATTTTTTCAATCATATGCATTTAAGCCAAAATTTTCCGTTCATTTTGATTGACAAGTTGAAACACTTTTTTGTTTATTTAAAACAATATACATTAATTTCTTCAGATCTTTTTTAAATTTTATTTGGTAGCAGATGGGATAAAAGGTAGTTCCTACTTGATTTTTATGCTTATGTTACAGTAGATGTTATATTAGTAATAATAACAATTTTTCATATATTAAAATTTCTATTTTGAACATTATTTGTCACTTTTATCCGCAAGACATTCATACTCTTTTATATGTATTTTGCCAATGTCAAAGTTTCAGGTCATAAAGACCAATGGAATATGCATCGTAGGTGGTTCTCTGTCGAAGCACATGCATATCTAAACTTCAATCTAAGTGCAATTGATAAGTTCAGGACATTACTGTTCCCTGACTATTTAAGATACATTGTCAAAACTTATTAGCTTTTGCAAAAAGGTTGCACAAAAACATAATTACATGTTTGCTTGTGTGAAAAGAAAATATTCAAAAATTTAGGTGATAACTTCATCATGTTTTTTTTCAGGAAAAAAAATATTCAGGTAGGGATTGAACAAATATCAAAAATGATATTAACAAAACGACCAACATTCTTTGAATCAACATAAGAAACTGAGACTATAATAATAAAATACAGACTAAAAAAAAAGTCATTTGAAAAAAGAACAACACTGCAGCGTGAAAAAGATGTCTGGATGTAGCTTAACTTATCCGTGATATGATTATTTGAATTGCTTGTCTGGGGTTGTTTTGAAAAATCAAGAAAGATCAAGTTCCAGACATTTTGCACCAAGCATGATTAGTGGACACAGCTTGGAATTATTTTTTTCAGCTCTAACAACTCTCCTAAAGGGTTTTTTTTTTCTGAAATGTACCTCCATTGTATTTAGGCACTGACTACGATTGCGTTGAAAGCACTAAAAACAGTAACGAAAAATGATTGCAAGGTTTGGAATTCAGGGGTATCTGTGATCACCAGATCAACTTTCTCTAATTTAGATTATGGAAATCACCACGAAACTCTAACTAATTGCAATTAAACGCCAATTTTCGGCACTAAAGCAAAGAATACCTTTTTTAGCTCACCGGGCCCAAAGGATCAAGTGAGCTTTTGTCATTATTTGGAGTCAAACGCCTGTTATCATCTTCCTTCGTCGTCCGTTTACTTTTACAAAAAATTCTTCTCTGAAGCTCGTAATGAAATCAAACTTGGCCTATATCCTCCTTAAGGTATATAGTTTTAAAAATGTGAACAACTATGATCACGCCCACCAACCAACACGGCTGTCATTGCTAAAAATAGAACAAGGGATCAAATGAAGTTTTTGGCGCATATCTGAACCAAATCATTTAGAGCAAACCTGACTAGGTAAAAATGTTCATCCCGACAAGATCTATCTATACCTTGAAATTTTTAGACAACCCAGTAAATTATAAACCGCCAAACCAAAGCTTAATTAACAAGTTTTAATATGTTGTTACTGATGAAAATGTGAGTCAAGTTCCATATTGACGAATTTCACTTTTACTGTTCAGGAGTTATGGGCCTTCAAAGATTGGAAAATGGTGTTTTGTTACTGATGACAAAATAGAGGTCAAGTTTGATATTGGCGATTTTCACCTGGATTGTTCCCTAAAAGACACTTATAAAATGTAAAATAAATCAGCTCATGATGGCGACCACAACATTTCTCGAGTACTGACTTTAATTTGACTGGTTCATATAGCCTGTCCAAGCAGTATTCTTCGCTCAATAAAATCAACTTGCTTAGAACTAGCTCTAGAGTAACGAAGGTATCAATTGAGACACATATACTCCATAGGCTGGTGACGCTGGGATGTTTCTACTCAGAAATTAAAAGTTAACTATAGGAAAATTAAATTCTGTCATAAACTTTGGTTTTTAAGAGCCAGTCTGCCTAATAATCAGGCAGTGGTGAAGACATGACCAAAAACCCACTGAATATAAATAAGAAGATGTCATATAGTGATCATGATATAGATAAAGTTGTTGAAAGTTTAGAAACTGATAGTTTAAATCTAATAAACTGGTTTTCTATAAATTTAATGAAGGCTTATCCTGACAAATTCCAGGCTATAGCCATTGGAAAAAACCAAATAAACATAATTTGACATTTAATTTAAATCGAAACAAAATTTCTTGTGAAGAAAATGTTAAACTTCTTGGAATAACTATAGATTCGGACTTAAACCTTAACAATCATATATCTGAAATATGTAAAAAGGCATCAAGAAAATTAAATATTCTAAAACGAATGGGTGAATATTTAAATAGGCTAGGTAGGTTAACAGCATACTACTCATTCATTCTTTCGAATTTTAGATATTGTCCAGTAATTTGGCACTACTGTAGCGAAAAAAATTCTTTTAAAATGGAAAAAAAAAAAAGAAAGAGCTCTTAGATTCATCTATGAAGATTATTATAGTTCATACGAAAAACTGCTAGAAAAATTAAAATTACCTTTTTTAGAAATAAGAACAATAAAAACTATTGCAACAGAAACTTTTAAAATAATTCACAAGAAAAGTCCAAGCTACCTTCATGATTTAATTGAAGTCAAAATTAATAAGTATGATTTAAGATCACAGGAAACAGCAGAACTCCCGAGAGTCAGAACTACCAGGTATGGTTTAAGATCGTTTCGCTATAATGCTGCACAAATCTGGAATGAGCTGCCGAACCATTGTCGAATGGAAACATCTTTTGACCAATTAAAAAATTGGTACAAACATGGGATCCAAATAATAGCTCATGCAAGTGCAGTGCATGCATATAGTGTTTTATGCCTGTGCTTCTTTTATTTTTTATTTTTTGTGTGACATTTTGATTTGTGCTTATTATTCTTAACTTGTGCTATGTTTTAAGATATACTTTATTTTGCATACTATGCTTTTAACTTTTATATGTCATCTATGGTATCTTACTATGCACTGTATATTTAAAATTGTGTTATTTTCATGACTTTTGTATGTGTATATATTGTGTTATTCAGTCGATTTGAAAAGCTCACTAGAGCTTGTGTTTATGTAGTTTATTGAATATCGACTTTAAATAAAACTTTGAATTGAATTGAATTGAATTGAATTGAATTGTGGTACGAGTGTCAATGAGACAACTCTCCATCCAAGTCACAATGTTTTTAAAGTCAATAATTATAGGTCAAAGTACAGCCTTCAACACCGAGCCTTGGCTCACACCGAACAGCAAGCTATAAAGGGCCCGAAAATGACCAGTGTAAAACTATTCAAACAGGAAAACCAACGGTCTATTATACATAAAACGAGAAACACCTATGAACCACGCCAACAAACGACAACCACTGAACAACAGGCTCCTGACTTAGGACAGGTGCATATAACATGCAGCGGGTTTAAACGTTTTAATAGGCGCAACCTAACCTGAGACAGTAGTGCAACAATTCAACACGAAAAGACACACTATAAAAAAATTGAAAATAGCTTTAACTCATCAAAAAGACACAATTAAAAAAAAAAAACAAGTAAACATACACTAAACGAATAAGTTTACATTGATTTTAGTCCAAAATATGTAGTAATGCACGGAAATAACATTCATTTCCATTTCCTGTTCTGGTAATAGAAGATATAATTTGGTAAATATGCACTAGAAATGAACATTTAAGTGGAGATACCTCCGTAATTTGCTATCATTCTAACCAATTTTCCAACCTAGTTATTACGAATTACCAGACAAACAGAAACTTTCTATTTCTAACTCAGGATGATGGTAACTTCAGACTAGCATGGTTAGGTTGGTGTTTTTTTTCTGGCCATGTTTTGATTTTTTCCTAAATTGCCTGACCCTTACAAAGACATAAAAGACTTAAAGTAACCTACCATCAGTAGTAATTTCAAGACAAAGGTCTAAATATATTGAACAGATTTATCTGTATCTTTAATTCCAAGTTCACTAGGGATAGATTAAATGTAAGTGATGTCCCAGACAACAAAGACCAGTATGCAATGAATGAGTCTACGATCCCACACACAATCAGATAACAACTTAGGTAAAGACAGATAATTACTCCACTTTCAAATACTGATTAGGGCTGTTCAATATATATATTAGAACTAATAGATGAGACACCATCCAAGCAACAACACCAGCGTACTCCACCAGCTTTTAGAATACACATTCAGCAAATTATAACTGCTGGGATCATTTGAATTCACATTTACCCCGGTTGTCTAATGTTGTATTGGTTAAAAGAAATGACAAGAAATGACAAGAAGCACAGAATGTGCATAGCTTTCAGACCAATTAACGAGTTAACCAGGAAGAACATTTAAAAAAGCTTCAGATTATAATACAACTAATTTCTTCAAAGACAAAGTTCATCGGCCACATTTGGTCAAAAGATGGTATCTTAATTCGGATCTTATCTTATTAAATGTGCATTTTAAAAGTCTAAATATAAATACATTTGTTCAAACTCTTTTCGGTCATTTTTTAGTAACAGCAAACAAAAGAATTATGTCAATTAGACCTGCTTTGATATGCCTACTACCCTTGAAATTTTACTGGGCAACACTTTTATTCGCTTTGGAGATTCCGTATATCGCCAAGTTGTCGGAATTCCAATGGAGACTATTTGTGCACCACTTATTGCAGATCTATTTCTGTATTGTTACGATCACAATTTATGTCTAAAATCAGTAAAGACCCATCAAAACAACATCTGATACAACAATTTAACAACACATTTAGATATTTGGATGATATTTTGGCTCTCAATAATGACGACTTCAGTATGTACACCAATGAGATTTATCTTGCTGAACTTACTTTAAATAAAGCTAATACCAAACGAACCATGCCCCTACTTGGATCTTGATATATTTATCTCTAATTATCACCTAAGTTTGTGGGTGGTTTAGTAACTATTCATATTAACAACGACAAAATTATTTTCAACTTACCTGTGTCAGTAAATTAATATTTTCGGCCATTTGTATTTCGAACATTTTTCCTAATTTATCTTGTTTGGATTTGATAGTAAGAGATTTGATTTAAAATCAGTGACACTGGTTGTGGCTTCTCTTGTAGTTCATGATGACATTTTCTAAAACCCTATTGGGAGGAAAATTGCCGGAATTATTATATGTTTAGACACATTTTTTTCTATCAGTTCACTTGACGTCCGGAGCTAGTTTTTCAGTATATTAGTCTTTTTTAATTTATGTCGATCATTGTAATTTCACTTAGTTTCTTACGTTGCCTTTTCTAACATTGAACTCGGACTTCTCTTGAACTGTATTTTAATTGTACGTATCACTGTGTGTTTATTTATTCTACATTGGCTAGAGGTGAAGCGGGAAGTTTTAATCGCTCACGAAACATGTTTAACCCCGCTGTATTTTTTAGTCTGTCCTAAGTCAGGAACCTCTAGCCTTTGTTGGTCTTGTATGTTTTTTTAAATTTTGGTTTATCTATATGTTTCAGAGTATATAGAATGGCGTCCATTTTCTTGATCTAGTGCACATTGTGTTTCTGGGCCTGCTCGGGGCTGCCTCTGAGTGTGGAATTTCTAGCTGTGTTGAAGACCCATTGGTGGCCTTGGGTTGACTTGTATATTTTGGTTGAGTTGTTGTCTCTTTGACACATTCCTCGTTTCCATTCTTTATTGTAAATGTCATCGATGACATCGCGAAAAGCTACGGATGATTCATACTCACATTCACATCATCTTGTTAACATTAAGAAAAACAGCTACGTTAAAGGTTAGATATACTAAAACTGAGTTGATGAATACCGTATACCACACTAAGAGCAACTAGAGAGAAATAACAAATGAACCCACTGTATTTCTGAACAACTACGACAAGTTAAAGATGGTCGATGGCGTATTCTATCGTTTATCAACGACGTGCCGAAGCTCCAGTGTACCTTGCAGCCGTCCTGGAATACTAAGCAGCTGAGGTTTTGGAGTTGGCAGGAAAGGCTGCCCATGACAACAAGAAGAACAGAATAATCTCATTGTCATCTCCAACTGGCCATCAGGAACGACGAAGAATTGAACAAACTTCTGTCAGAAGGAAGCATTGCGCAGAGTGGTGTTTTACATCCAGGCTGTTCTTGTTCTCCGCAAGAAGACCCAGAAAGTTGTCAAGTAAACAGTTGAGGACACAGATTCTCTTAATCAACAACGTCCCTTTTCAGGGCCACCACTTTTTTTCAGAAGGAATCTATAATGTTGTACATCAGTTTCATGTCCCAAATCATTTGTTCATGGTCAGAGACAGTACTATAGTTGTTTATTGCATAGCAAATTTTTTTTATAGCATTTCACTAGGAATCAAAATGATTTCTACATACAAAGCATAACACACCAATGCATATCTATATCATAACACTAAGATAATTTTTACATATATTTCTCTCCTTGAAAAATCTCTCTCAGACCGGTACAATAGCTGACAATTGTGAAAAAACATAGGCAACTGGTGTATTGAAAATTACTAGCAGCATTGTACGATGAGAGGGGCAATCAAGGCGGACACAAAACAGCTGTTTTTGTTAGAGATAGTTTTTTTTTATACAAGTAGTTTAGTATAAGTAGAGATATAGACAACTAAATCTCCAACTGCGACAGATGTATCCTTCGATTACTTTCGTGGTATAAGTTAAGCAAGCTGCTTAGCAAACTATTCACAAACATTATAAACAATAGACTTATTGAGTGGTCCAAAAGATATGACATTATTACTGAGGCCCAGTTTGGATTTCAACATGGTTTTAGTACAGTCGATTCTATATTCTTTTTATAAACTATTATTTGTAAGACATTAGCTGAAAAAAAGACTTTATTGCTGCTTTGTGGCCTATGCTAAAGCGTTTGATACACTAAGCAGGTTACAATTGTGATTTAAATTGTCGAAAGTTGGTATATGTGGAAAGTTATTGACTGTAATAAAATCAATATATGTTAATTAAGAAATAATTTCTTCATGTCATGCTCTATGCTCATTTTAACATGGGTAGGCATTATATTTGTCGATATTTTACACGGAGCGTTAGCGAGGTGTAAAATATTGTCAAATATAATGCCTACCCATGTTAAAATGAGCATAGAGCATGACATGAAGGAATTATTTCGATTCTAATAGGACAAATACAACATTTTTATAGGTCGAAGCGTACGAAAATACCGTAGAAATGTTTGGCTATTCCAGCTTCCTCCCCATGAATTATGCACATTACATTTTCATATCTAATAAGTTTAAAAACTAATAACAGGGTAAATATAAATGATGTTTTAATAACAATATTTAATAAAAGTTTATGTAAGCAGCTAAAATATATATATTTTTTTAAGGATAAATTGAAAATAACGAGAATGCAAACAGTTAGTTTGTGCGCATGTGTCAATCATATTTTGTGCTAATTAGAACACGGCTTTGTTTACAAAGCGTAATAAAGACGTCATATCAGAATGTGAAATATTGCATTGATGTCAATGGTTTTTATTCAGATTTTTCTTAAATAACGTTGGTTTGATGCAAGGAGAGGTTTTATCTCCTATATTGTTTTCTATATATGTGAATGACTGTGAAATGGAATTTATAAAAAAATATTGCAAAGCTGTTGAGTTGAAAGAATTAAGTTTATTTTTATTAATGTATGCGGATGATATGGTTCTATTTTCTGAATCCGTGAATGGATTGCAAAACATGTTAGATGCCTTGTTAGATTACACTAATATGTATAAATATAAGTAAGACTAACATTGTAATTTTTAGAAATGGTGGTAATATAACCGGAAGAAAAATGACTTTAGGAACTTTTACAATAATTCGCAAAGTGCTTTATATTAACTCTCGTTTTGAATTGAATATTTATATGAACTCTCGTTTTGATTTGAATATGTCTATGAACTCTCGTTTTAAATTGAATATTACCCATTTTAGTTTTAACTTATGTTGAATATTTCTTGTTTTAAATGTTTTTATATTCTTAAATATAATGTTTCTTATTTCAAATATCCAAAGAGATTATAGATTTACTATTTTACAACTTAATCCGATGGCTGTCAAAAGTGCGAGATAATACATGTATCTAACACTCGAACTACAAAAGCAATTATCGCTGTTTTACTAAGTTTAGCCGGAGGACAATAATCCTATTATTATTGCATAACATTGGACAATTATATTTATATTTAATGAGAACCTTTTATAATGTTTTAATACCCTTATCTTGGACTTGATTTATGTTTTGTAAACTGTTGCTGGGGCAGTCTTCCCCTAGCTTTCAAGCTGTACACTTGGGAATAAATTTCTATATACAGTATACGGTCTTGCGTTTAAAGCAGCCACAGTGTCGATTATAGACCAACAGACATTAATGTAATCCGTACCGAAATTCACGGAGTTAGACCGGAAATTCATAAGGTTATAATTTAAAAATGGAATTACCGAAATTGGAACATTTTAATGCATTCGAAACCGAAAATGCAGACATGTGGATACAACGTTACGAACTAATGTGTGAATTTTCAAAGTGGGATGACGTGCAAGCCACAAGAGCATTTACATGTTTTATAGACAACTACGCTTTAGCATGGTATATGCTTCTCGACGCCGAAGACCGAAACAGCAAAGATAAACTATTCCGTAAATTCAAGGAGCGTTTTGGAAGAAAAAGTATAGAAAAAGTGGGATTGTGGAAAGATGCAGCCGATTTAAAACAAAAACAAAACGAAACTGTTTCGCAGTTTATATCCAGAATCGAGAGACTGTGTTTTCTAGCTGGTCAAACAGTAATGATGGAACAATTTATTCTTCGTGGACTTAGACCAGAGTTTGTTGTTCCGTTTGTCACCGCAACCGGTCTTAAACAAAACTTTTCCGTTAGTGAGGCCATAGATGCTGCTTTGCTAGCAGACATAACCATGCAGATAGTATCGAAACCAGAACCAGTCGAAATTACCAGTGCTATAAAGGACAATCCTACACCACAGAACCAACCCAGAAGTGATGGTAAGTGTGATACATACTGTCATAATTACGAAAATTTTGAGAATGCACATCTTAACGTCCCCTTTAATGTACTTAATCATGTTAATAGACAACAGAAACGCCCCCAAATAAAAGGCTTCAGAAAAACAAATTCAATTTTTATCCAAGTAGTGCTAAGTCCAACCCATCCCATCATTTAAACAAACTCAGGCAGTCTAGAAATAAACTATCAAAGCAAAATATTGTAAATCTGTTTGCAAATACAGGCTGTTCAAGAGCCAACTGTAAGATAAATGTTAGAATAGGTTCCTCAGTTATACATACTCTTGTCGATACCGGTGCAGCCGTATCCGTCATAAATACAAAAACATATCAGTCATTGCAAGTAGATAAACTTTACCCTGTAGATAAGTCAGATTTGTTAGGTGTACGTGGTGTAAATGACAATTTTATCAGGGTACTAGGCAAAGTTACACTGCCCGTTGAAATAGGAAAACTCACTTTATTTCACGATTTTTATATTTTGGATGATGTCAATATGCCACTTATTTTAGGCCGAGACTTCATGCATGATCAAAAAGCTGAGATAAGTTTCCCCAGGCAAGTTTTATCATTACAAAACGGAATGACAGAAGTTTCTTTAAGTCAGGGCCAAGATCGGGATCGCACCCACAATTTTGTTCGTGTGCTATCCGATGTTACATTTCAACCTAGACAAAGAGTTATTTTTCCTGTGAAAATAGATAATTTTAGCGAAAACACATCAGGAGTAATTGAACCAAATTTTTCACTTGCTGGCAAACACAATATTATGGACGCACGGTGTTTAATACAAACACATAACAACAATTCTGTATTTGAAATCTTAAATCCTACAAATGCTGAAATAACACTGAAACAAAATACTATAGTTGGAAATTTTATTAAAATTCAAGATAATAAAATATTTGGAGAATTAAAAATTTTGAGTTTATAGATAGTATCAAAACTGGCGAAGGTTTAAATTCAAATAATAATTATATCAAAATTGCTACCGAGATGGGTATTGATCTTTCAAAATCCGATTTAAGCGAAACACAAAAAATATCAGTTATTGGATCTGTTAGGCCAATATAGACAAGCTTTTGCTAAAGACATAACCGAATTGGGCTGTACCAAAATAGGCAAACACATCATTGATACAGGCGAGGCAAATCCAGTCAGACAATTTCCGTACCGGACTACCCCAAAAACAAAGGAAGAAATAAACACACATTTGGACGAAATGGAGGAACAAGGCATTATTCGGAAAAGCATGTCACCATGGAGCAGCCCCATCTTGCTAGTAGCAAAGCCCAATGGCGAGAAGAGAGTATGTGTGGACTATAGAAAACTTAACCGTCTGACGAAAATCTACACAATCGCTACCGAATCTTTCAGATGTCCTAGATACCCTAGGGGAAAAGCAGGCTCAAACATATAGCGTCTGTGATATGAGACAAGGCTTCTGGCAGCTGGAACTTGATGAACAATCCAAAGAAAAGACTGCTTTCATGACACATCGAGGTCAGTACGAATTTAACCGACTTCCATATGGCCTAGCAAATTCGCCTGCAACCTTCAACATGATCATGAATGAAGTAATCCGGGATCTTAACTGGAAAAGCGCATTAGTTTATGTGGACGACATTCTAATTTACAGTAAGAACTTTGAAGAACACCTTTGTCACTTAGCAGCTCTATTTGATAAACTAATCGAAGCCAACCTGAAATTGAAGCCGTCTAAGTGTCAGTTCGCATGTAAAGAAGTCCAATATTTAGGCCATATTATCACCAAAGAAGGCATAGCAGTAGATCCAGAGAAAACGACATCTGTACATTCCTTTGCAGCACCGAAAAATGTTAAAGAAGTACGTATGTTCCTTGGACTATGCAATTATTATCGGAAGTTCATACACAACTATTCCAAAATAACGTCTCCCCTGAATCAGCTTCTACATAAAGATCAGCAATTTAAATGGACAGACGAATGTCAGCGCTCGCTCGAAATCCTCAAGACAAAACTCACATCAGCTCCTATCCTCGTATTTCCGGACTTCAATAAAGAGTTTATTCTACACACCGACGCAAGTGGTACTGCAATAAGATATGTTCTAGGTCAACATGCGTACGACAAAGACAAGAAACTAACTCCGAGTTATTGCGTATGGCGGACGTATGCTACGAAAACCAGAACAAAGATGGGACGTTAAAGACAGAGAATGCCTCGCACTAGTAGTAGCTATAAAACAGTTCCATGTTTATTTGGCCAATAACAAATTCCACGTATATACAGATCATATAGCGTTACAATACCTTCATCGTATTAAAGAGAGTACCGGACGTTTAGCTAGATGGTCCATGTATCTTCAGACATACAATTTTGAGGTTCACTACCAACCCGGAAAGGACAACGTATGCGTAGATTTCCTATCCAGAATTCAGCACCCTGAAAACCAGCGACAGCGTCGACTCAGTATAGACGAAATCGAGTTTACATATACAGCAACCGATCAATACAGAAAAGAAACCAATCAACAAAGTTCAGTCGTTCAGCCAGTCCAGTTAAAAGACTCAGACGAATTAGAAAGCGATTCAGTATCAGCAATTAAGGCAGTCACTGAAGCAGATAAGCGTTATCGTGATGTTGATCTATTACTCATGATGATCGAAACCACAAAGCTAACACATGATAGAATCCAGGCAGCTCAAAATGAAGATGAAGACGCAGGGCAAATGCTTCAGTACATTGAACAAAACACGCTACCTCAAGACAAAAAGAAAGCTGATGTTATAGTCCGTGAGTCAAATCACTACGTTGTTTCTCATGGTATACTGTTTCACAATTATTATCCTAGAGGGAAAGGACACTTATGTTCTGCAACTCATTCATCATTTGTTCTTCATGTGATCATCATTTTATAATATCTATGTTTCATTGCGTACATCACTTTATGTGCTCCAGTTTTAAGAGTTTTATACAGGACAGTGTAGGAACCCGTGTTACTTTCCCCTCTCTTCTGAGTGACGAAAACTGCTCAGCAGGCCGTGTGCACAACTGCAAGGAACATTCAGCGGACACGTTGTCCAAAGGAACAATTCGTGGCTAACCACAGCGTGAGTTACCTTTAAAACATTACAAATTATGTCTTTACATCAGCGATGAACTGTTTTAATATATTTTCCTATGTTATAAAGAAATTATGAACATTTAACCGTTCAAACTGTTCGTATCTGCGATTACACAATTTAATTCAGACAGAACCCGACGTGTGCAAGAATATTCATCTATTTATTATTATAAAGAACATTAACAGCTTTATATATCTACGAACTGTTTATCCGTATTTTTAATGGACTTTAATTATCATTGAACACATTGTAAAATTGTATTTATATTTGTATTTTCAGTTTTTCACCATTTGGATTGGTAGTGAAATAAAAGTCAGCTCCTGATTGTTTTATCTTTACATGAACCCAGTCATCTTGGTTACACTCACTGGTCCGGCCAGTACAGTGAAAAAGCTACAACTTGCCTGTTGTTTTTCTTGGATAACGTACGCCACTCCACGACAGTCAGCAGACCCATAACGTAGTTTCAACGACAACGTTTCGTGCTAGTAAATTGACGACAACCTGTCTTTACATATCCAGACAAGGAACGACTTCGTAGCAACGTAAATACCTTTACACTGACCGTGGACTACATAACTTGTATGTACTAGGCAGCAACCCAACAACGTTGAGTCACCATGGATCCCAGTCACGTGGAACAGCAAGAAGAGGTTCAGCCCCAAGAGGGAGATGTCCCTGAACTATTAGAAAATCCGTCTAATACAACACATTCAGATGAAAATCCCGAGACTAGGCGAGTACGTGACCTCACGGAAAAAGGAAAAGGAGCTTTCACAGAAAAACGTGACAAGTTCTGTCAGGAACAAGAGGCTCTGTGGACAGACATTGAATCCCAGTTATTGGAAGTCACCACGCCTCCTAACGAGCTCCAGCAACTCCTAACAGCCCAGGACAAACTTGTTAAAGCCTGTAATAATTATCGTAGGCTCACAGATGAATTCCTGGACTTTCTGAAAAGGACCAGAACATCGGAGAGTCAAAAAGAAATAGAAGCATGTAACCTCTCATTGGATTTTCGTCTGTCCAAAGTGGAACTGGTTATGGAAAAACTACACGAGCATCGCCTTGCCCTAACAAAGGCCAAATCCACTAAAACAAAGACCTCAAAAGGTAAGAAAACCTCACACAGCGGGAGCTCTAACGTGTCAGACATGTCAAGCCTAGCACGGAGAAAGCGTGCCAAGGCAGAGGCTGCCAAGTCTAAAATAGCCTTTGTCGAAAAACATGCCCTTATCCTACAACAGGAGGCAATGTTAGAGG
This sequence comes from Mytilus coruscus, assembly GCA_017311375.1. Taxonomy (NCBI): domain Eukaryota; kingdom Metazoa; phylum Mollusca; class Bivalvia; order Mytilida; family Mytilidae; genus Mytilus; species Mytilus coruscus. The sequence goes on from CM029604.1 coordinate 93,419,149, forward strand.
AACAAGCCCTGTTCAGACAAATTGAAATGGAACAGGAAGCCACACGTAAAAAGGCTGAAATGGAACAGGAAGCCATACGTAAAAAGGCAGAAATGGAGCAAGAAGTCGCTCAACGTAAAGTTCAACTAGAACAGGAGGCCGCACAGAGAACAGTTCAGCTAGAACAGGAGGCCGCTCACAGAAAAGTGCAATTAGAACAAGAGGCCATGCGCAGGAAGGCTCAAATGCAACAAGAAGCTGCACGAGTAAGCCGGGAAAAGGCCGAGCTGAAAGCCAAATTTAACCTTCTTGAAGCACAGAGAGAAGCTGCAGCCGCAGAAGTAGAGGCTCGTATCCTGGAATACGACGACAGCCAAGCATTTAGCGATCTCCCTGATGAAACGGAAGACCCTCTCCAGCGTGTGAAAGATTTCGTCAATAAGCATCCTGTACCAACTGCTGTACGGGAAGTAACAGGACCTCAAAAGATAAAGCAAATTCCTGTTAAGATTGAGCTGAGTCATGAAGCACCAGCGTTCGTGCCATCCGTGGCACTGAATTTGCCGCCACAGACATCTGCTGTCTTGCCTTCCGATACTAAGTCACCGGAAGTCACCTTAATCCCAGATCTGGGAATAGTAACCGGCATACAAAAACTAGGCCTTTCAGATGAGATCCCTGCTGAACACCAAAAACAGGGTGTTAAAGAAGAGATCCCTGTTGCACACCAGCAACAAATCAACCCTACATCGGAGATTACTAGATTTCTCTTGCGTAAGGACCTGCTTTTCTCCCGATTAACAAGCTTTAACGATCGGGCAGAATCCTTCCATACATGGAAAGCCAGCTTTAAAAACGTCATAGACGAATTACAAGTTTCGGACTCGGAACAAATAGACTTACTGATTAAGTGGCTAGGGCCAGAGTATAAGGGCGTCAAATGCCAACAACCCAACAAGAGGCCTACAGAGGTTATGGCAGAGACTAGATGAGCGATATGGTGCTCCAGAAATGTTGGAAGCCTCTATCACGAGTAAACTGATCAATTTTCCAACTTTGACAAATAAGGACAACGCACGTCTCTATGAACTGTCTGATATTCTATCAGAAATAGAATATCACAAGGAAAATCCCAAGCTGGGATGTTTGCTTGCTTATTTCGACTCTTCGTCCGGGATAAATCCAATTGTGGAAAAACTGCCATACGGACTCCAAGAAAAGTGGATAACAAGATACAAGTCTAAATATGAAGTTGCCTTTCCACCTTTCACAGAATTCTCTGCCTTCATCAGGGAAATTAGCAAAATTAAGAACGATCCTGGGTTCATTTTTGGGTCAAGAGTCACACCAAGTACAAAAGGTGCTGCGCCTAGGTTCACACCTCAGCCTGGAACAAAAATCAACGTTCACAAGACAGCGGTCGAACAACGATCTGGAGAGACTGCACAGCAACAAAATCTGTGCATAATACACAATACCGAACATTCGCTAAATGAATGTCGTGGGTTCAGAGCTAAAACTATCGAGGAACGCAAGGAACTGTTGAGGCAAAACAATCTTTGCTTCAAATGCTGTGATTCGACTATACACAGAAGTCGTGATTGCAACGCAAGTATCAGTTGCAATGAATGCGGAAGTAAACAACACACCACCGCATTACACACAAATCGCGTGTACCAACCCAAAGGTGCACCGCCTAGATCAGTCGACGGCGGGGAGCTAAATGATACAGCCTACGGCGGGGAGCAACTTGAGTTAGCTGAAACCAAGCTAACCTCTGTTAGTTCAACTTACACAGATATCTGCAAAGATGGCAATAGTAGTAAATCTTGTGCCAAGATACTTCCTGTGAATGTCTTTCACAAAAATAATCAGGACAAAGTAATTCGCATGTATGCAATTATTGACGACCAAAGCAACCGGTCTCTCGCCGCTCCTGAATTCTTCAGCCTATTCAACGTACAGGAAGAAACAAAAGACTATATGTTATCCACATGCTCCGGCAGCAAGGCTACTTCCGGTAAACGAGGAAACGGCTTTGTCGTAAAGTCTGTACAAGACAATACACGATTCAATCTGCCTGAACTGATTGAATGCGATAACATTCCCAATAATCGGAACGAAATTGCTACACCTGAGGATATATTGCAATATCAACACTTGCAAGAACTGCAAAAAAATATTCTCCCGATTGATGGAAAATGCAAAATTCTATTGCTCATTGGAAGAGACCTAATAGAGGCACATCACGTCCTTGATCAACGTCTTGGACCACCAAAGGCTCCATTTGCGCAAAAGTTAAACCTGGGTTGGATTATCGTTGGTGAAATACGCTACGATAAGCAACATGTTCACCATGAACTCACTACAAAGGAAACAAATCCAACTTGCAGTGTTGTGAAACCACATACAAAGAAATTACCTGAGTGTAATAAAACCAACACCCAGTCAAATGGAATTCAAACTGATTCGTTTAAACATTATCCCCGTTTACATGGGCAACCGAAAATGAAATCAGCGACTTCGATCGTCAGATTTGCAGAAGCCGAAAAGTTCATTTCGGAAGCAACGCCACCAAAAGTGAATGCCGACAAAGAAAAGTACATCCGAAAACATTCAATTCCCAAGAAAAGCTTCAATTCGCCTTTGGATACGCAAGGACAAGAGGAAAGTAGAATAGACAATTCCAACTTAAGTCACAGAGAAAAGGAACATGGCACCGGATGGTCTACTGTATGCCGTAAACGTAAAGGAAAGCGTCCGTCTCGCAAGATGTCCTCGTTGGATCGCATATCCGTGTCGAAAGGAGATTCTTCCATCAGAATTACAGCCATGGAGTTGGATCTTAGATCGCCGCGATCTCGTCGGAAACACCGCCTTGTCTAAGATAGAAGCTGTGAAATACCCAGCCTCCCGTTGGACTACTTCTAAGTGGAACTTTGGACTGTTGTTATATATTTAACATTTTATTTGTTTTGATAATGGAATAGTGATGTCAGATAGACCTCAGACGGGAGTGTTCTGCAACTCATTCATCATTTGTTCTTCATGTGATCATCATTTTATAATATTTATGTTTCATTGCGTACATCACTTTATGTGCTCCAGTTTTAGGAGTTTTATACAGGACAGTGTAGGAACCCGTGTTACTTTCCCCTCTCTTCTGAGTGACGAAAACTGCTCAGCAGGCCGTGTGCACAACTGCAAGGAACATTCAGCGGACACGTTGTCCAAAGGAACAATTCGTGGCTAACCACAGCGTGAGTTACCTTTAAAACATTACAAATTATGTCTTTACATCAGCGATGAACTGTTTTAATATATTTTCCTATGTTATAAAGAAATTATGAACATTTAACCGTTCAAACTGTTCGTATCTGCGATTACACAATTTAATTCAGACAGAACCCGACGTGTGCAAGATTATTCATCTATTTATTATTATAAAGAACATTAACAGCTTTATATATCTACGAACTGTTTATCCGTATTTTTAATGGACTTTAATTATCATTGAACACATTGTAAAATTGTATTTATATTTGTATTTTCAGTTTTTCACCATTTGGATTGGTAGTGAAATAAAAGTCAGCTCCTGATTGTTTTATCTTTACATGAACCCAGTCATCTTGGTTACACTCACTGGTCCGGCCAGTACAACTTATCAGATAGGGTCATCAAACAACTAGTTGTACCAAAGTCATTACAAAACGATGTACTTTTATCGTACCATGATGCGATTATTGCAGCTCACCCCGGTATTGACAGAACTTACAACAACATCCGAATGAAGTATTACTGGAAGAGAATGTACTCAGACATTGAAGATTATGTGAAAACCTGTATTGAATGTCAACAAGGCAAGACGAATCCACACTCTAAGAGAGCACCATTACAGCCTCTTCCGGCAACAGGAGTTTTTGAAAGAATACACATGGACATTCTTTGCAATTTACCACAATCATCAGGAGGTTTCAATCAGATTTTGCTAGTAGTATGTCCGTTCTCCAAATGGTGCGAAGCCTTTCCATTGAAAACTGGAGGAGCCGTAGAAACTGCAAGAGTTCTGTTCAACGAAATTATATGTCGATATGGTCCATGTAGAGAAATTCTTACTGATTTAGGGAAAAACTTCACTTCAAACCTCGTAAAAGAAATCTGCAAAATTTTCCAGATCACTAAGCTCAATACGTCATCCTATCACCCTGAATGTAACGCAGCAACCGAACGACAGAATCGTACATTAGCAACATCTCTGAGAATGTATTGCCATGACAACCAGTCAACATGGCCCGACTATTTACAAGGCGTTATGATGGCTTTCAGAAACACGATACAAACCGAGTCAACACAATATAGTCCTTATTATTTGGTCTTTGGAAGAGAGCCTCGGAATTCCATAGACATTGCACTAATTCCGGAATCTACAAAAGGATTGAGCAAAGATGCAGAATCAGCCCTAAAACTGATTGTTGATAATCTCGCTGTTGCCAGAAAAATAGCTAAGACGAATATTGAAGCTGCACAACAAAAGTACAAAACGCAACACGACAAAAACGTAGAGGAACCAACGTTTTTCATATTAGACAAAGTATGGCTTTACTGTACACGGACTCCAGTTGGCTTGTCGCCAAAACTCCAACGAAAATGGACTGGACCATATTATATTGCGGAACAAATAGGCGAATATACATACCGTTTGCACAAATCTTCTGACTATAAAATATTGAAGGCTCCAGTGTACGCTAATCGATTAAAGAAGTTTCTCGACCCCAAGAATCGCCCCACGAACCCACCCGATGAAGTAGATAAGGATCATGACCTTAACCCAGAGGAACTCATGGACATGTCTGAAATCCTTGACAGAGTCAATGACACAATCATTAAACATACACAAAATCAAGTAGGGAAAAGTTATCAAAATGATCAAGCACAATCACAAAAAGATAAGCAACCGTCACAAAATCCAAACCCTCAACAGGACATGTATGATGTCGAAAGAATACTTAAGTGTAGAAAACGAGGCAACATTAAACAATATCTTATAAAATGGAGAGGTTACAGTAGTTCACAAAATACATGGGAACCATCCCACCACATACCCATCATTTAATCCGACACTTTCATGCTCAGCGTCAAAGTAAAAATAAGCGAAAGCGACATTGATAACATTGTAAATAAACAAGGCCAATTTTTTTTTCGAAACATGATTTTTATCAAGTCTAGATAATCAATTCAAAGAGAAAAGGTTTTTTTTTTTTTGTTTGTCATTGTCACATTTAGAATCCCTTTTATTAAGAACACTTCATTATTATTCTTAGATGAATATTCATTTTTTTTCTGAGATATTTGTCACTGGCAGTAAGAAAATCACCAATAAATCGAGCTAAAGTCGTTGTATCCTTGTTGTATCCTAGAACCTAGTGTGTAACACAAGTGAAGGTTGTAACCTTGAACAAAGATCACTGACTATAGTATACCAAATAACCACAATTATTGCTTAGTTGTCGTTATTATTTTGTATCATTTCACGCACCATGCTATAAGTAGTCGAATTTACATGTATCCTTATGCATACACACTGTGTATCATCGCCACCGGAAATTGAGTACTAACGAAGCGGAGAGAAATGGAAAAAAAGTAAACAAGGTAAGAATTCATTCAATTTAAAGCATTTCTACTGATTTCACGAGGGTACCGCTTAAGAAATGATTTCCTTATATATAATTCTTTAAATTATTAGGCCGATAAGTACAAAATTAAGACAATATTTTGTGTTATACTCCAAAGCTTGCCACTTAGTACCTGAAAATTTCGAGGTCGATTGTCCTCTGTTGCCCCATTGGCGAGATATTAAACTGTTTTTCATTATTTTTCCAGACACGTTTTTAGATTATGATAGTGTGACATCATATTGACTGAAATTTCTTGTCATAAAGATGTTTTTAAAGAATATGGACCAAAACATTGTTTGTTTATTGTACGGCGAATTGCAGGACGTTGTACGGGGAATTGCAAAATAACAACTTTTTTTTCTGTACGGCGTCTTGCAATATATTGTAATTTAAAGATGAAATTAATCACTGTTTAGATAATATCAAGTGACGATATTTTGGCTGTATTAAAGCTTTACCGGCTTACAAATATACAAAATAAACTACTTATCAAATATTATAAAATATATGCCGTTAATTTCGTTCAGAAGTCGTCATTGAGTACCTCTATTTGACTTTGTATTTTTAAAGACAAAAAGGTTTTTTTTTCAACCATATTATCCTAAATACATTCATATATCGTTATAATACTAACGACTGTTGTCTTATTTGTTGTCAGGGTGAAATTTTGTAAGTTCAATAAAAAAAAAAAAAAAAACGACCATTCATCTTTTGTTGGTGCTGTTTTTTTAAATATAAACAGTGGAGATGTTGTATGATTGCAAATAAGATAACTATCCACCAGGGTCAAATAAAGTGTATGTAAGCAATTATATGCTATCGTTTGGCCTTCAACAACGAAAAATCGTACCTTATAGTCGGCTATAAAAAGCCCCGACATGAAAATTGTGGAAGGATTCAACAAGAAAACTAACGGCCTAACTTGTAACAAAACAATTTACGAAAAACAACAAATATGATAGAGATGAACCAAAGACAACCACCGAACTACAGGCTCGTGACTTTGGACAGACATATAAAGAATGTGCTGGGTTAAATAGATATAGGAAGATGTGGTATGAGTGCCAATGAGACAACTCTCCAACCAAGTCACAATTTATAAAAGTAAACCATTATAGGTCAAGGTACGGTCTTCAACATTGTTTATTGTTTATTTTTTTAATTTATGAAATGAATAATTTGTTAAAAGATAAGTGAAGAAAATACTTTGTTTTTTCATTGAAAATTAGGAGAAATAAATCATGAATTGTGTTTCGAATTTTTTTTTTGGTTTCTTATTGAAAATAAGATTGTATTTGTTAAATTTTTTTTTAGTTTAAGTAAATTCAATCAATCTTTTTATTAACAGGGAAAAAATAATAAAAGACTGTTGCTAAGGCTGTTTGGCCTAAACTTAAATGAGTAGATGGAGGGGTAGTGAAAAGGAGTGTATTCGTTCGAATTTTCATTGTTTCAGTAGTACATTTTCATGATTACTATGTAAAATATTTCTCAGTGAATTTTAATGTGATATTATGCCAATTAAAATTCTATAATTAATACAAGTAAGACTTGCACTTGCCTTAAAAGATATAGCAGTACATGATTATTTGTTTTCAAACACACTTTCTTTGTTTTGAAACTTATAAAGGTATGGATCTCGGCCTATCTGTTTGGTTGAATATAAATGTGAATTCATAGACTTTAAAATCAACATTTTGTGTGTGTGTGTAAATAATCTAATCTTTAGATAGATGCTAAAATTAAAATCATTTTTTCTTAATAAGAAGCAAAAAAGTGCAACTTAAGCACGCCTGAATGTAAAAAGGTGTACCCGACTTATTCTTTACGATAAGAATTTACCGATTTCGGTATTTTAACAAAACTGTTTACGAGGGCAAATAAATAAATGAACGCTATCAAATCAACATTTAAATTTACGTGGATTTTTCCAAAAGAATTTATGAGTATGCACCATCAGGATTCAAAAATATTTCAACCTGTCCTTATTAAATGTTTTTTTCATTATAATTCTTTAAACTTACAAGTCGAAGATGCTAGCTTTTGTGAATTGTATTAATAAGTATATAATATTAAGATGACAACCAAAAAAAAAAACTTCATACAAGGTCATCTTTATTCTCAAGTAGAAAGTTTATATAAATAGTTTATGCCGTAGCTACAGCCCGATTTGTATCCCTTGTATCGGATTCTTCTTTCATTCTTTCCAAAAATGATTAATCTAAGGTTAATATTTTTTTTAAATTCAAACAGTGTTAGCCACCGAGCTTGTTCATTTCTTACTATATAGAGATGAAGTTTATTTTTGAAAATGAATGTTCTTTATTCTAATATATTGGCTGTATCTGCCTTTTACAAATAAGACAATAACACTAATTGAAAAAGGAGACGTGGAATGGTTTTCACTGAGAGGACTTTCAAACAAAGTTCAAATGAAATAGATTTGACCAACTATTGGTCACTATACACTTCACAATGAACAAAACCCATATCGTATCAAAATTGCCTGATTTATGACAAAGTCATAAACAAATATGTCAGGCAGCAACTTACGACAGCCGCTATATTACATGTTCCTGACCAGGGACAGACACATATATAATGAGGCGGGGTTAAACATGTTTGTGAGCACTCAAACCTCCCTTAACATGGTGCCGTGGTGTAGCAATACAACATTATTTTTTTTTGCAGAGAATGATAATTCATTTATATTTCATTTTATCTGAAAGTTGAAAGAGAATTCATTCACTTAATGGTTCTAAATATTTAATGCGGAAAAATTCTCCTGCCCTTACCTCCTTCCTTCCCTCCACCCACAACCCATCCCCGAAATGATCATCACTTATATGCAAATGCTGACTAATGTTGTATGGTTAAAACATTTGGTTGAGGCAATCTAAAGTTTGAGAACAGAAACGACAGCTTTAGCTTTTTTTCATTTATAAAAGGGCATAACTCAAGAACAGTAACAGTGACGCTACCCAATTTATAACTTGATCTGTGTTTTGTGGTGATAAGCATTTCGTGTAAGTTTTAAAACATTTGGTTAAGGCATACTAAAGTTAGAGAACGAAACCAATTTTGAACTTTCTGGACGGACGGAGAGACAGGTCGGACGGACATGGGTAACATTTAACGCTACGTCAGGGGCATAACAACAGGTCAGTAAAACAGTGACATGCCTTTCCGAAAGTTACATTTGCCAGCTTTTGTATATGCCGTGTTCATATTGTATACATCAGGTATGTAAAAGATGTAATAGGACTGTGTTCAAGCCTTATATTGTGTATACATCTTAAATGGTGTCAAGCGAATTGTATTTTTATCAAATGCATAATTAGATATTTGAATCTAATACTTTATTTTCTTTAAAAAGACGGCAAATAAATATTTTGAAATTAGCAAGTTGCCATACAGTTGAAAACAAGTTGCCATACAGTAAATTTGTCAACATGAGCAAGTTGCCGTACCCTAGACCTTTATTTTTTATGGTCTATATTCTTCAAAAACCATCATTTTGACAATAAATTTCAGTAAATATGATGCCACACTATAATAATCTAAAAAAGTGTCTGGAAAAATAATGAAAAACAGTTGAATATCTTGCCAATGGGGCGACAGAGGACGATCGACCTCGAAATTTTCAGGTACTAAGTGGCAAGTTCTTGAGTATACCACAAAATCTTGTCTTAATTTTGTACTTATCGGCCTAATAATTTAAAGAATTATATTTCAGAAAATCATTTCTTAAGCGGTACCCTCGTCAAATCAGTAGATATGCTTTAAATTGAATGAATTCTTACCTTGTTTAGTTTTTTTCCATTTCTCTCCGCTTCGTTAGTACCCAATTTCCGGTGGCGATGATACACAGTGATACATAGATTATCAGTGGTATAACAAAATCATTTTAGAATACAATTTTGGTCCGAAACAGGAGTGCAAGATGGACTCGTCACCTGTCTTGTGGTCTTGTTTCCAATGGGTGTACAGGAGTGACGACCTGTATACTACATGTCAGAAAAATGCATTATTATGTTTGATCAAACCTGTTTACAATGTACAAATATAACCACTGATAATCTGATAATCGGTTAAAATTTTTGATAGTGTTTTCGAATACCTTCCAGTATAGTGTAGTTTTTATTAAAGTCATAAACGGGCCAATGATCATTATTCCCCCCCCCCTTTTTCCCCTCCAGTCCCTTGAATACGTAGTCCTACATTTATGATTATGATAAAAGCATCCCCTTCGTTGTTTTATATATCTATACATATACTGGAGTAATGTTCTATTGAATTATGAAGTTGAAATAGATGTTATAGTATATTTATGTCAGGAGTCCCCTCCTCAGAATATTTCAGTATATTTATGTTAGTCACTCTCCTCAGAATGTTTAGTTTATATATGTTAGTCCCCCTCCTCGGAATAATTGAGTATATTTATGTCCCCCTCCTAATAACCCCTTTGTATATTTATAAAAGGTCCAATATGTGCATTTTCTATGTTCGTGATGTTTTCAGTATGTACACACTTTCAGCAACCAGAAAGATAAATTATCCATAGACGAATTACCCAAAGACGAATTACCCAAAGACGAATTACCCACAGATGAAATAACATTACCAACCCAATGACGAAAGGTAGCAATTTGTGCTCGGGACGAGCACTTCGGGGAAGTAGTGGAGAATATAACAGGAAAAAAAGTGACTTTAGGAACTTTTGCAATAATTCGCAAAGTGCTTTATATTAACGAACAGTGGTTTTATGATGATGTGCAACTTGTCGTTGTAGATTTTTTTTACGTATTTAGGTGTTGTTTTCAATTATAATGGGAAATTTTCAAACACACAAAAGCATATAGCTGAGCAGGGAAGAAAATCTATGTTTGCTCTTCTTACAAATGTCAAACCATATACTTTTAATCATACTTTGTTAACAATCTTTGCTTGATACTTATGTTGATAGACAAGTGTATTATTTACGGTTCTGAGATATGGGGTTTTCATAAAGCCCTTGATGTCGAGAGAGTACATATACCCCGCCGCATTTTTGCGCCTGTCCCGTCAGTAGCCTCTGGCCTTTGTTAGTCTTGTGTGTTTTTTTTTTTAATTTTAGTTCATTTATATGTTTTGGAGTTTAGTGTGACGTCCATTTTCAATGAACTAGTACACATTTTTGTTAAGGGGCCAGCTGAAGCCCGCCTCTGGGTGCGGGATTTTCTTGCTGTGTTGAAGACCCATTGATGGCCTTGGGCTGTTTTCTGCTCTTTGGTGGGGTTGTTGTCTCTTTGACACATTCCCCATTTTCATTCTCAATTTTATATTGAATTTTGTAAAAGAATATTATGTGTAAAGACAAGCACACCAAATGTTATGATATATTATGAGCTTGGTAGATACCCTATGTTATTATCTAGAAAGTTAAGAATTTTCAAATACTGGAATAAGTTATTGAATAGTTATAACTGTATTTTACGTGGCTGTTATGGATATTTGTATGGCATGTCTTTGAAATACCCAAGTAACAAGAATAATTGGGTTTGTTGTATTCGAAATGAACGTTTTTATCTTGGTCTAAATGATATGTGGTTTGCACAAAACTCTGTAAAGAACACGTTTGTATTATAAAGCAAAGGCTTCATGATATTTCTAAGCAAGGATTTGATATGAAATTGAATGCTTCATCTAAATGTTCTATGTATAAATTTCTTGTTTCGAATATTTGTTTACAATCATGTTTATGAAAATCCATTTCTGAATTGTATAAAAAATGTATAATAAAAATAAGATTATCTTCTCATAGTATTGCCATCGAGCAAGGCAGGTTTTCAAACGTTTCTAGGGATATGCGAATATTTAAAATGTGTATTGACGAAAAAGAGGACGAAATGCATTTCATTCTTATGTGTCCATTGTATTTAAACTTACGGAGTAAACTTATAAAGCCTCATTTTTGGAAAAGGCCATCAGATTTTAAATTATTACAATTGTTAAACTCTTCTAGTGTAACTGAACTATGTAACATTGGTAAATATATATATATCGGGGATTTAAATTGAGAAACGATTGTTTCTGACCAGTTAATATTAATAGTTTGGTAGAATATTTTGTATATTACTGCTTTAATTAAATGTATTGTTCTTCTGTCTGTTTATCATGATCATGTGTATGTATTATATTGATGTATTGTATTATACCTATGAGTTGTAAAACTTACGGTCAATAAAGAAATGAATTGAATAGAATGTTTCCTTAATTGGACAATTAAGTAATAATAACATTATGGACCATTATATATTGAAACATGGTAAACAAAAATTGTTTTAAAACAATCGCCTGGTTCGTGATTATGAAATCAATGAATATTTACTGACAAATTTTGAACACAGAAGATATGTAAAATGAGGATTAGTGGTCACTTTTTTTGAAAAAGAAAAGGGTCGTTATAAAAGATGAAAATAAAACGACAGAACTTGCCAGACGTACAAACATTTAATTCAATACTTTTTCCATAGCCCCTTGTATGAAAATTACCAAAAGAATAAGAAACTAAAGTTTATAGTTTTTATTATTAAACAACAACTCATGATGGAAAATATTTTTGGATAATAAGCAGTGTGTGGTCAATTTGTTTACAAATTCCACTTTCCATCAATATTCTCAGACTTTTTACTTTTTTGATACTTGACTGCATGATTCTGCAATTTTAATATCGTCTTCCAGTTTCCTTATTAGTATTTATGTATTGACTGGCAATGGCATGGTTAGAAAATACAAAAAATAACATCATTACCTGTGATATGATAAACATCACAAAAAATACGCCACTTTTTGTGACGTTGATCCATTCAAATGACTCTCAGTTTCTATTTAGTCTGTGGTGTCCTGGTGTGCTTTCATCCATTCATGGGAGGTGTCCGTTGTTTTGCGGTTTACATGTTTTAATGTACTAAATATATTATTTATGTATTTCTTTGTGGTGAGTGTTGTTGCGTGTGTTTGTTCTGTACCCATATTGTTTGGTCACGCAATGTTGTCATTTCAGCGGTATTTTTAACATTGCCATATATATAGTCGCGAGGTTTTGCTAGCCATAAAATCAGATTCAACCCACCATTTTTCATTGTCCTGTACCAAGTCAGGAATATGGCAGTTGTTTATCAGACAGTCCGTTTCTATGTATGTTGGCGTTTGATTATTTTGTAGTTCAGTGTTTCCATTGTTCCGTTGCTTTCCTCTTGTAGTTGATGTGTTTCCTTCAGTTATTGTTTTCTCTTAAATAAATTTAATTATGACCATTGAACAGCGGTATACTACTGTTGCCTATATTGTGTACTCGTGAAGATGTGCATTTCAAAATTAAGGACATTATTTTAATAAAAACCGCTATGACTTATTTTATTATTACAGATCTGTAGTTAAATATAAGGATTTTTAGCATATTTCTATATTTGAAACGTAATTATAAGAATTGGAAGCAATTTTATGTTTGTACGATGCTACCACGCATAACACACAGTGTTTCGGTTCAAGCTTTAACAAGCCGATAGGACAACAACAATTTGAATTTCACCAATCATGGATAGGGACAACGACGTCTTTACATGTAAAGGAGATATTTCGATTTTTTAAAAATTAGAATACAGAGTTGTTTAAAATATATTTACAATATGGTCAACATCTGGAGAATGCATATCCAAGGGCAAATACTTATCAAAGCTATATCAGGCTTATAAATTTTTCTACACCAGACGTGCGTTTCGTATATACAAGACTCATCAGTGACGCTCGAATCAAACTAATTGTAAGGCCAAATAATTCCAAAAGTTATGCCAAATACGACTAAGGTAATTTGTGCCTGGAGGTAGAGATCTTTAGTATTTCGAATAATTCAAAGTTTTTCAAACAGTAAATTTATATAAAAAAAAAAAAACAATATCATTGATATTTCATGCCAACACAGAAGTGTTGACTACTGGGCTGGGGATACCCTCGGGGACGAAAGACATGCATGATAGACATGGTCATAGATGATTTCATGCAATTAACAGTACTGTTTTCTTTTCCAATTGAAATAAAAGACAAAAATCAAGACTCAGTGATCCCTGCCTTAAAAAGAACTGAACGATTGTATATAGTTAACTTGAACTTTAAACTACATATCTCAAAATCAGAACAATTCCTACAACTATATGTATCGTTACCTCTTCAAACTTTAAGACTAAAGCCGTATGACTTCTAGGTGTACTTTTCATGAACATATGCAAAAGTATTAAGATACAATGCTATAAAAACCGAATCTGGGTCAACACATAATGGCATTGTCAACGTGACCTTAGTCTTTAAGAGCATGGACCTCCATTTCGGTTTCTCTCTTGTCAAGATATATATGTTGGGTACAAGTTGTGGTCAGTTGTAAGTTTGTACAAATTATAATTTGTACAGGGATTTTGTACAAGTTATAAGTTTTTTGAAACATGCTTTCTTGCACCAGGTGATAAAGGTTATCGTCTAAAAACTATCAGTTTGGTGTTCTTAATACAAATTTGTATACTCCAATAATACTTATTGCTGTTCTTTTTGTCTGTCCTATAACTGCAAAAGATGACACCTAAATGGTTTAAATTGTATTTTCATTTTTACCTTAATGCCAAAATCATATCCATGAAGAATCTTTTTGCAGACTTATAATTTGGTTGCATCAATGCTGAGTATGTGACTGTATCATGAGGTTAAAGAAAAGGACAAAAAAAAGGTTAACATAAGACGGTGTGTTTGTATTATCCATTTGTGTTAAGAGATTCACAAAACACTGATAACTTGTAAAAATTCTGTACAAATTATGATTTGTCCAACATTACAATTTGTACACATTATATATATATAACACCAGTATACATTTTATCAAAGTAGGTAAAGAAAAATTAAGTTGTACTTCTGGAATTAATTACGGTAAAACATTCTACTTTTGGAAACAGTTACCTCGACCTTTAAACTATAAACGTAAAAATCAATGTCCTGATATCTAGTACCTGTGTCCGTTTCAACAAAATATAAATATGTCAACGAAAATTGTAATTAATCTTTGGAAAATATAATTTTTGTCAAAATATTATTTTTATAAACCAAGGACGTATAATATACGTCCTTGTATAAACATAGACATACGAAATTAAACTTCGATAGGATAAGACATGACTTTGTCTTTGGTCAATTATCTAACATCTATGTAAGTTTCATCAAAATCTGTCAACGGAAATTATTCTACGAAAACCTAATTTCAGTTCAAAAATTTAGTTTTAAGATACAGTGATATCGGCCCTTCCCCATCGGACCTTATATCGATGGGTCTCTTTCATTTGCTTTGATATAACACTGTGAAGGTTCATCGGACTGATCAAGAAAAGTTGAAAGTATGCTTCGCAAACAAAGAGGTGATTCACGAACGAAAGGGTGCATGGGAACCGAATCTTTAACCTTACTTTGAAATAGGGCAAGGAACAAACACTATAATAAACAAACTCAGTTTTATCTGAATCTAAACTTAGTAATTATGTCTGTCAAAACATTGACGTCAACATCTGGAACAACTGACGGAATTTCATATGACCAGTCAGTACCTTCACAGATTAATGGTTGGTGATACATGATATCCGGGATGCCATATCTACCAGTTCCATCAATCGATCTTTGATTACGAATTCTGTGGCTATTCCATGTGATTCTGAATGTATCTAAATGTCTTTAAATCATTGGAAGAAAACAGAAACGCCCACATTCCATGTGAGTACGATCTGTGTTATCTAGTTGACCAGCATCAATCATATCTTTAAAAAAATTTCGCCAAAAAACTGTAAAATGTGGCATGAAGAAGCTCCACAGCATTTCTATTCTCTGATTTGCACTTGATTTACCCACAGTGAAAGATCTACAGCCTGCTACATCGTTGTTGTGAAATGATCGATGTGCCATTTGGATGTATTTGATATCTACATTTTCTGTTCCAGCATCGGCACGAACCATTCTAGGAACGCCCTTAATGGTTTTTAAATAATGTACATAGTCAAAGGCAACAAAACATGGGTTTTTGTTACTATGACTAGCTGACAGCCATAGTATTTTCCTAGAAAACCCATCTATTGCTCCGTGTATGGAGATTCCATATGGTTTAAGTTTATCATAACCGTCGATATGGATGCAAAAGTTTGGACCTTTATTACAATACCACCTCCGTGTCAATCGCCTGTTCAATCTTCTTACCACCGATGACCTATCTAGTGTGTTTAATGCAAACCTAACTGTTTCCTGAGTGGCACGTATTCCACGATAAGTATTTAGTATTCTCCACATCGACCTGTACCCAACCTCAAAATAGCCTTGCTCTCGGAGATGTACAATTTTATCAAGAATATGAGGTAATTGACTTTCATTGTTGTATCGTTTCAATTTTAATTTACTCATAATACGGTACACAGTTCTTACACTCACATGCGTCGAGTGAACAAACAACAAAAACCCACAGATTTCCTTTGCAGTGTAGGACAACTTATGATAGTTTTTCACTAAATCCTCTATAGTGGCATCAATCATCTCTTGTGGGAAAACAGGGTTGTCCATTCCATCTGTTAGGTTACCAAAAACACGAAAAAAAAAAAAATTTGAATTACAAATAAATGTTTGGGTTTTGATCTTTATTTTCAGATGATTATTAGATATTTTTTGCACAAAGCAACAAAATCTCCACTAAATCCGACTTTTTCTCGTGACTTTTATATTGATTATGAATATTTTTTAAAAAAATAGTTTAATAATTTATCTTTTATTTTTCTCTAAAAATGGAATTTTCTTGTATCATGATTATGAGGTTCAAATCGTTTGTTCATAGAGCTATCATTGCAGTATAAATGAATAGGTGTTTTCATAATGTTATATAACCCAATGTACAAATGTATGTGATAATGGCGCCCCCAGAAAGGATAGCAACGCCGAGGAAATTAACTATAATTATTAAAGATCGATGACATATACTTTTCTTTATGAATACACCCATTTATTGATATGTTTATTAATTAACCAGTTAAATGTAATTCAAATGAAGTTTCCTTATTTCAAACTTTATTCAAAACAATATGTAGTGTCCATTATGGAAAAAATAATGCATTATGTCAGTCCATCACTGGAAAAAAGTGTCTTCGATACAAAATCAATCCGTTATGGCACAGTTTCTCCATAATGGCCCTGGCATAATGCCCTATGTATCCGCAATGTACTTAGTTACCTTATTCACAAATGATTAGCATTTAGGCCATAATTTAAGTAGCTGGTTAATTGTGAACTTTTATATTTAAATCATATTCAAGAAAAACTTGTTCAGAGGGACGATAAAACAGAACCTGGATTATCATTTTAGTGATTTGGAAAATGTTATTTAATTTAATTATGTTTTTACTTGTTTTACAAATCTAAGGGTAGTGCGGTACGATTGACGTGCCTCCTGAAAAAAGCGACTGGTCCCATTAAAGGCAATTTAAGGAGAGTCTTGTTGTAGTGGTTAGCGCATCGGACTACAAACACAAAGGTTTCTGGTTCGATCCCCTTTCCGGGGAGAAAATTTCAGGGACTGAATTTACGGCTCTCCCTTGACACCATTTGCGAGTATGGTCTTGAGAAACGATGATAGTCCTTCGGAAGGGGACGATAAATGGCTGACCCGTGTTAAGAGAGAGCAATTTCTCTTGCACGTAAAAGACACCCTTGTAGATTTCGAAAAAGAGCAGGCTAATGCCGCTACAAGGTAGCACTCGCACCAGCAAAGTGGAAAGGGATTAATATAAGTTGTAATAACTTGTTTCCCAATCCACTATAAATAAATATGTTTAAACTATATAGTACGATCATTCGTTTTTCTAGGGTGGAAGGTTTTTTTAAGGGTTATTTTCTTTTCACTTTTTGATAAGGCGGTTTATTCATTTTTCGCGACTTCGCCTCGCATTTATTTATTTTCAGCCTCTTTTACAACTTTACTTGCGTTTTAATGTAGTTTTGGGGGACAGATTATTCATTTTCAATCCAATAATTAGCCCAGTTTATATCTATTTTAAGTAATTGGTAGTCCAGATTATTCATTTTCAAAATCATCTTGACCCCCTAGAATATCAAATGGTCGTCCCCTTAGGTAAAACCTTTGAACAGATAAATTATAAATGGGGAAATGATATACAGTTTACCAGATTGTTTCTTCTTTTTCTATACTTCTGTGGTAGATGTGGGTGACCCAGCCGACTTAACATTTCACTTTATAAACTAACAATAAGGTACTCACGTGAATTGAAATAAAAAACCGTACATCTGTTATCAATACCATTCGAAATGACAACCTCTTCTGCTGCTTGAGTAAGAAGGCGGAAACAGTTTTTGTTTGGCAGCTAAATCGTATTATTTATGCCGACATCATATTTATCGCAATTTATTTATCACAATTTATGGCACTTTAATTTATATAAGCGAAGAAAAATAATAGAAACGTTGTGAAACAATGCGGTATCTCGCATAGAATTAATTTGTCATACAATAAGTCGTATTATTAATATCGACTTCTCATTTATCACAACTAGTTGATCGCACTTTAATTGAAATATGCGAGAAAAAAAAAAAAGAAAAAATTGCGAAATAATGTGTGTTCTTGCCTAAAATTAAGTTGACATGGCATAACTCGTTTTATTTAAGTCGACATATTATTTATCTCAATTAATTTATCACACTTCTATTCAAATATGCGAGCAAAACAAAGAGAAAAAATGCGACATAATGTGTTATTTCGCTTAAAACAAATTGAATAATCCTTAAAAAATTAACGAACACGAGGCCAATATACTCTTCCGTAATTTTCATAACTAAATCAAGTTAACTGAAATGGTGTATATATACAGCGAAACCAATTCGGTGTACACCGACCATGTGGTCGATCTACACGTGATCAACTGTCGCAAAAAACGAACCGACTGAAATAAAAGGTCGATTGAAGCGCTATTTGTGCGACAACGTCCGTGTTTTCAGTGTTTCCGTGGATTTGATGGAATCGTCAGACGATCTTTTTTTTAAAGAAATATAATACCTCGAGTTACTTTATTGCATTTTTCTATATGTATATGCAAGAAAGGGGAGGGGACTACATCGAAAGTACACGTATACCAAACCCATTTAAAAATTTTAGTATCCCGTCATGAGAGAAAGGGGCTGGGGCTGGACTGTTATATAAAAAAAAATTGCGAAAAGCCTTTGTGGTAATTTTATACAAAACCAGATATCATATAAATAAATCATAATTTTATGTGTTCAAAATTATAGAGAAAAAGGGGGTGTACGTCCACCCTTTTGGGTTCAAATCCGCGCTAGTGTGTGTGAATGAAAACGCACCCAACATAATTTGAGGTGCTGTTGATAAATAATCAATTAACATAATTTCAGTCTTTAGTTTTACTTGTAATTCAATAAATTCAACTCCAGATACATGGAAAATGTATAATATACAAATTGTTCCAATTTATTCGTGTTTTCTCAGTCAAGTTTAGTTTCAAGTTTTTATTTTCTCAAAGACCCCAACAGGAGTATGTGAACAATAACACAAATACAATATAAGCATTCATAATATAACAAAATAACAAAGTAACAAAGTAATGCAGTGAACATTATAAACATTCATTAACATATATACATGAAAAAGTAATGCGTTTTAAGGAAGACAATAAATTTCGAATGGACATATTTATGGTTGAAACAGTATTGATTTAATTAACAACAGCTAGTACAATTTTACCAAATTTTGCAATTTTAAGAACAACATTGCACGAGTCAGAATTAAACAACTCATAAAATTTGTCAGTATTATGGTTGGTAATAAGATTACAAGGTAATAATGATTTCCTTTCATCATTGAAAAATGTACAATCAAACAAGTAATGATATTCATCCCCTAGTTGATTTTTATTACAAATGTCACAAATTCTGTCGTCTCGTTCTATACCCCAAAAGCGACCCCTTTCAATAGGGAGTCGATGATTAAGACATCTAAAATTGCATAAGGCTTTCTTCAAATCATCTGGCAAATTTAAAATAAATAATATTCTAAACCATGATTACATTTAAAAATTCGATAGTTAAGACATTTTGGTGAGTTAAAAATAGTTGTACCCCAATTCTGCTTAAATTGATCACATAGTCCCTGTTTTACACGTTTTGATAAACATATACATTTCGGTACATTTTGTGCAATCCAATATTCAGAAAATCCACAATCATTTAAGATGTTTTCAATACATGTTATCCATTTAGAATGGAAAAAAATCTTTCTTATGCATGCATGTTAAATAACAATTTGTACAGCATAGCGGATATCTTGTCTTGTTTATTACATATGAGCCTTTTCCACATACCTATCATTCTGCTCTTTATAAATATGTCAGTAGGATATCTACCTAGTTCTCCATATAAAATACAATTAGGAGTAGATTTTTTAACACCCAGTATAATTTTGTAAAATTGTAAAAACAAAGATTCAACAGCATCATTATTCTCATAACCCCACACTTCACAACCATAAAGCAGAATTGGAGAAACTATAATATCAAACATTTTAAGTTGGATATCAATAGACAAACCTAAGGATCTACATTTTCTCAACATACTATACATTGCTTTTCTACCCTAATCCAACAATTTAATTCTATTTTTGGAAAAAGATTCATTTGACATAAAAATTATACCTAAATACACAAAGTCATCTACAACATTTAAAATTTCACCATTTAAAGTAAATACAGGTTTGTCAATTATTTTACGTTTATTAAATATGACAACTTTTGTCTTTGAAGCATTAATTTCTAAATTCCATGTTTTACAATACAAGTACATTGCGTTAAGAGCAGTTTGTAACTCTACCTTGGATTCAGCTAAAATAACTGTGTCATCAGCATATAACAACAAGTATAATCTTAAATAAACAGAAATTTCATCAGTATCAAGTACAAGGTGAGTTGCATCACATACATCAGATAGACCATCATAAGCTTTGGATATAAACTCTACCAGGTCATTTAATAACAGTGAGAAAAGTACAGGAGACAGATTTTCGCCTTGGCGAACACCAATATTACTTTGAAAATATTCAGATAACTTTGAACCTTGCCTAACACAGGATTTAGCATTTTCATACATAGCATGTATAATAACAAACATATTTCCATCAACACAGTTTTGCAACAATTTACGCCATAAAGCTATTCTATTAACAGAGTAAAATGCCTTACGGTAATCAACAAATGCACAATACAATGGTTTTTTACGATACAAATATAGCTCAACTAAGCATTGAAGATTAAAAATGTGATCATAAGTACCATAATTTTTTCCTAAAACCTGCCTGTTCTTCGCAGAGAACATTCATATTTTCTAAGTAACAATTCAATCTGTTATTCAGTACAGTTGTAAAAAGTTTACCATAACAACTCAGAATAGTTATACCCCTATAGTTATCAGGGTCGGCCATGTCACCTTTGCCTTTATAAATTGGACATATAATACCAACTGACCATAAATCAGGTATTTTACCAGATTTAAAAACAATGTTAAACATTTTACATATATATCAATCATTTTCTGACATGAATTTTCAAAAATCATTTAATATCAAATCTTTAACACTTGATTTGCTGTTTTCAATGACTTAATTGCTTTGACAACCTCGTCTACAGTAATGACAGAATTCAGTTCAACATTCAAATTAGTTACAGTATTACAATCAATATCCTCTGTAAAATCACCATTCTGATCATGTTGTACATTACTCAATTTCTTAAAATTATCATAAAAGATTCAAGTGATACCTTTATTAGTACATTTGTCCTTGTATTGCTTGATTTGTTACGTAATGACCAATATGATTTAGGATCACTTTGACTAAGATTTCTTAACTTCTTAATGAAGTTTTTTTTCTATATTCATTACATTGCGAATTACAAACTTTTTTATAAGCTTTACTACATCTAATCAAATTGTTCTTACTCTCTACAGATTTTACCCGCCAATTGTAACTTTTGGCTTTATGGTAATCCTTCCTTTTAGTATAACACTCTTGATTAAACCATGGTTTATTAACCTTACAATTCTTAATATTTCTATTACAGTTATTTTTACAACATTTTTTCTTTCAACATACCACATTCAGAAGGAGCTTGTATAATAATATTATTACATTCCTCAATTAAACTGTTTATTGAGTCTTTACTTACACTTGCAATATCAATGGCATCCAATGTATCGTTCAGAAATACACTATTTTCATCATTCAAACAATCATTAAAAGACTGAAGGCTTTTGTTATCCCAGACTGCTTTTACAATAATGCTGGGTTCACCAGGGTTAATACGTTTATCCACATCAATCAATTTACACATAATTTCAACATGCAAGGCATTGTGAACATCACTTATCATTGGATTAAATCATCAAATTAAGGAACGGTCATTGCGGTATAATCCGTTTTTGTTTAAGTTTATTAGAAACGAACGAAAACCTGTTTCTCCGGATGACACGGTTATACACCGGATGCCAGAAACGAACCGGCCGAATGAAATCATCCACCGTGTTACTTACTCTCAAAAAGACAGCACAATCACAATAATAGTTCTTTGGAAAACAAAACAACTGAAAACTACCAACAAATAGATTGGGGCATCATACCGTCGATTTTAATTTCCGAAAAGACAGTGAACATGTTTAAAAAAAAACTGAAGCTTTATGTTTAGAAATCATAGATTTGAAGAATGAATTAGAAACACGAGTTAAAAGATCAAACACCGACAATGAAAAGTTTTTGAATCATCAATATCTACACATAGCTAATACAAACAGCTGGAAAAGAGTATGAATGAGGAGTTTCACTGACAAGCAAATATTGACAAATTTTACAGGTTTCTTGTCCGAAAATTGGACCCCTTAACCAAAATTCGACATCAGAAATCTTGTCGTACCTCTGTGCATAAAATGGAACAGTAACGCAATGCAGCATAGAAATTTTGTTTTAAATCTTAAGAAAGAAACGATGTAGGCGTTAAACTGAGAAGATTATCTTACTGATAGACGTACGAATAGACAGAACCAAAACAAAGTATCCCAGTTTTTAAAAGTGAAGTATAAACTTTTTCAAGCCTCTTTCACATTTAAAAAAATATAACAATAAAAAGTTATTAAAGGTGTGGGGTACGTCAATAATATAACAATGGCTGACTAACAATGCTTTAATATCTAAAGGGCGTAACTCTAATACATGATGCAATCATATGGAAGACAATACATGACATCTCCCTTTTAAAGTCTTTAAAGCTCAATATCTAAAATGTCTATTTCTTATTTAAAAGTTATACTAAACTACACGATTTGACTAGTATTTATAAGTGAAATTAATGTCTTTCTTTGACAAGAAGTAAGAAAAATGTAACAAAGTTTACAGTTCATGAATTTCACGCAAAGTGCTCCTTGAGGTACGCAGGTTTCCTTGAGATGCGTCCAGATCTTATTATACAGTTGTCGGATCGATCGGCGCGGAAGCTTGGTTTAGTGTTTCTTGTTGAGTTGTAACTGTTGGCGGTTCGATTGAATTGTCCAACATTGGGAAATCAAGGTCATATTGTGAATTGTCCTTGTTTAACACTTTTCGTTGGTTTTAAGATGTGTTTCCGGTTTCGTTGATAAAGTTTATCATTTTCGGCTCTTAGGAACGTTCACTGTGTTCTGTGTCAACTATTGCTGCTTCCCAAGTACTTGTCTTATCGTCTTTCTTGAATCGCACAATTTCTCCAGGCGCATTACTTGGTAGCAGTTTTGAAGTCTTGTCGTAATGGTGTTTCTGAGTCTGGCATTTTGACGTTCGATTAGTTCCTTTGTTTTGATCCAAAAGCTTTCGGCTTAAGTTCCGATGACATGGGAAGTTTAGTTTTCAGTTGTCGGTTCATCAACAACAGTATGGGTGAAAGTCCTACTCCATCAATAGGAGATGCGCGGTACTCCATTAAGGAAATTGAAATGTCACTAAGTCCTTCTTTGGCTTCCTTGAACATATCCTTAATTGTTTGTACGTAACGTTCAACTTCTCCGTTGGATTTAGCATAAAGCGAACTCAAAGTAGTGTGAATAAAGTCCCATTCATATGTAAAGCCCTTGAAATTAGCACACGCAAATTGCGGTCCGTTGTCACTTACAACCTCTGACGGAACACCATGTCTGGCAAACATGGACTTAAATGCTGAAATTGTCGATACACTGGACAATGACGGCAGCAATGTAATTTCTGGATATTTAGAGTAGTAGTCTACACAAAGTTAATAATACTTTCCCTTGAACTTCAGTAAATCTGCTCCTAACTTTGTCCACGGACGCGACGGAATATCATGAGATTTGAGCGGTTCTCTACAGTCTGCCTTCCTAAAATTATTACATATGCTACAGTTTTCAATATTACTATTCATATTACACCAGAATAGTATTTCACGGGCACGCTGTTTTGTCTTCACAATGCCGAGATGTGCTTCATGCAATTTCACAAACATTTCTCGTTGAAGTGACCTCGGTATGAAAAAACGTTGGCTTTTGTAAAGTACTCCATCAATCACAGTTATTTCATCCCTGAAATTCCAATAGGACTGAATAACATATCCTTACTGTTTGGCCATCCTGATACAACGACGGAACTTAATTTGCTCAGATTTTCATCGGCTACGGTCGCGTCTTTGATTTCCACTAGTTTTCTAAACGAAATAGGTAGTTGTTTTCAATGTAACTAATATCAAGTTAATCATCAATAAGTCTGTCCTTAATATCCGGTAGATAGGCTTTGCTAAGCGCGTCGAATATAAACATAAGCTTTCCGGGAACGTACACAATTCATAAATCATATCGCTGTAATTTCATTAACATGCGCTGTTGACGTGGTGTAGCACGATGAAGCGGTTTGTCATAGATTGCAACTAACGGCTTATGGTCGGTTTCAATAACGGCTCGGCGACCGTAAATATAATGATCAAACTTTTCGCAACAATACAAGATTGCTAACATTTCACGCTCGATTTGCGTATATCTACTTTGCGTCTCGGTAAGAGCTATGGATCCGTATGCCACGGGCTGTTTTTTGTAGAAGTACAACTCCAAGACCTTTAGAGCTTGCATCAACTGATATCGTACCAGGTTCATTAACATTATAGAATCGTAAAACGGTAGCATACGATACTAACTGCATAAGTTCTTCGAAACTTTGCTGTTGCTCATGATCCCAATGCTACTGTATGTTACCTTTTAACAATTTGCTGAGCGGATCAGAAACATCTGATAGATTAGATATGAATTTGGCCAAATATTGTACTATACCCAGGAACCTTTAACTCCTGCAACATCGGTCGGTGCAGGCATTTCCTGTATTGCACGAACTTTTCCGGATTATCTTTTAAGCCATCTTTGCTTATAACATGTCCAACGTAATGGACCTCGGGAACGCGCAACTCAAATTTATTTAGCTTAAAGTATTTTTGCTGGCACCTGTTTAGCATTTGTCGAACGCGGTAGTTGCGTTGTTCATCATTCTCTCCCAATACAAGGATATGATTTACGATACATTCGACCCCGGAAGATCCACAAACATCTGTCGGACAGCTTTTGAGAAGACTTCTGGCGCTAAACTTATACCAAACGGTAAACTACGGTATCTATAACGACCGAATGGCGTATTAAAAGTTAATAGTTTTGAACTGTCCTCATCCAGTTGAATCTGCCAGAATCCATGAGTTGCAACAAAACGGGAAAACACGCTTGCTTTAGGCAATCTTTCAACAATCTCATCAATTGTTTCTAAGTGATAATGTTCACGCTTGATCGCACGATTCACGTCTTTCGGATCTATGCACACTGGTAACTTTCCTGGTTTTCTTACAACTACCATAATATGAACCCAATCGGTCGGCTCGTCTTGTTTCTTGATTATACCGAGCATCTCCATACGGTCTAATTCTGTTCGGACTTGATCACGAAGTTCTGCTGCGGCGGGTGAACTACGGATGGATAAGAGGATCTACTTCAATATGATGTGTTTAGGCAATGTACCTAGTCCTTTAAACATATCACCATAATCACTAATTACTTCCTCCTTTGTCAATGGTTTGTCGACGGCACGCACTCGTACAATGGCTCCTATTTCGCTACATGGATCGGCACTCAAAGCTGGCTGTGAATCGGTCAGTACTATGAAAAATTTAAGATTGCATTTTCTCTATTTGATTGTACACTCTAACATTCTTGTACTAATAGGCGATATTTTGTGTTCATCGTATGTTACGAGTTGAATGCTGGTCTTCTCTGTCCTATTATCTAGCAACAACAATTTACGAAATATTTTTCGGATATGATATTTGCCTGAGCTCCTGTATCAAGTTTAAAACCACAGACTGTTTGTTAATAGACATAGATTCCTTCCATTCTTCACACTGTTGAATAGTGTCAACACTTACATTTCCAATAAAAGTTCATCTCCGCTGTCGTCATAATTGTAATCATACTGAATTGCATCTACTTTTTTCTTCTGTTTTTACATGCTATATTTAGCCAAGTGATCCATCTTCTCGCAAGCGTGACATTCTTTACCGAACACTGGGCAATTCCGTGTACCATGTGTTCTACCACATTTTTTACAAAGAGTCTGTCTGTCTACATGCACAGGTCTTTGATTTTTGTGATTGTCATTTTGTCTTTATCTAAGTTTACTGGCCTGTGTTACGGTGCTTAAAGAATGTTCCTCTGCAGATTTCAATGATGTTAGCTGCAATGAGCTTGAATCATGTGCACTACATGTGTCTATTGCTTTAGCTAATGTTAAATCCGCTTCCCGTAGAAGTCGGGCTGTGCAATCTTCGTTTTGGATACCACAAACCATACGATCCCTTATCAAGCCATCAGACAAGTGTTCAAACTCACATGGTTTAGCTTTATTCTTAAGATCCGTGACGTAACTGTCTATGTTTTCATGTTGTCCTTGATTTCGTGTAAAGAAAACGTGACGAATATACGTGAGATTCTTTCTCGGCTCACAGTAATCCTTGAATTTAGCTTTCAGTACATCAATCTTCTCTTTATCATCAATGTCAAAAGTGTTGTAAACACGTTGTGCTTCAGAGCCTCCGACATGCAGAGAGGTATCCACTTAGACCTTCCCTAACTTTTCTTCGATTCATGTTGCTGTTAGATAAAGTTCGAATGATTGAATCCATTCTTTATAGTTTTCGGCTAAATTTCCTTTCAAATTTAGTGTTCCTTGAGGCTTAAGTTGCTCCATTTTCAAGATTTACATCTGACACCATGTGGGTACGTCAATAATACAACAATGGCTGACTAACAATGCTTTAATATCTAAATACATGAGGCAATCATATGGAACACAATTCATGACAAAGGGCATCAGCTACGAGATTAAAAAAAAATAATAAATAAATATGATTTTTTTCAATCATTAATGAAAGTGAAATAGTGAAACAATAATTCGCTTTTAGCAGCCAGTTTGGTCAAATTAAGCAAAGAAACATCGCTAATGAATTATTCCCTTGCAAGTGAATAATTCGACCTCATTAAATCAGTATTTATGTGAACTTCAATTGAACCCCTTAGCTAGAGATGGGTTACGCATGAACTAGGCGTGTTCAGCTATTAAAAGGAAAGGCACGTCAACATTGTAAGTGAAACAAGGGTAAACCATTTGGTTGACTGATTAGATCTACAAAACTCATTCTTATACAGGTAAAACGACTATTTACATATTATTTTAATCTATGATATGAAATTAAACAGACCTAGAAAATCCAATTGCACGAGTTCGCTATCTATTTATTTCTATGTTTATGTTTATATCGGGTTATATGACCGTCGGCAGTCTTCGGAAGGTGACCTCGATGGTTAATTAGATGGCGTCTAGACTAACATACACACGAAATGCTGATACATACTACCGAGTTTGTGCATCGTAAATTGCTTATTTTAGACTTTTAAATTTGGATATACGTTTTAGTATGCTATAAGTCGAATATGAGAATTTGAATCAAATCGGTGAACATGAATTTGACAGCTTATTCCCTTTAAGTATTTCCTGATTTTAAAATATGAAATGCCCCGGCCCGTACCCATGTAAAAGTTCCATGTTCGTTACTAAGTAATAAACTGTACGGAGCTGCTACATGATTCTTGATTTTTATGTTTTGGACTGGTGATATATATACTGATCGGTATAATGCCCTAATCCAAAAAGAATCAGACCGAACCGCTTTTCCATGGGTAATTCAAAGTCATAAGTAGTAGGAGGGGAATAAGCGCAATCGATATAACGTAACAAAAAACATAAAACGTAACAATGGCCGTCACGGACCCATAAAAACAGGGTAAGACCAGGTGTGCCGGGAGATTTAGCGTCTACTTCCTCTCTAGAGACACCCGCCGTGATGGTCATGGTCGAATCCGGTGCATCAAAAAAAAAAAAAAAATGCATACATAAACTAACTATTACACGTAGGATTGCTACATATATAAATATCTCCATGGTCTTTTCTCTTCGTATATTTAAAGCACTCGGACTTTCCGATGATTGTAGGAACAAAAAACAATTAAAAAATAAAATTTACGTTTAACGAAACGTTGAAGTCCCCTCACATACCCATATTTCATTGTAAATAGCCATTTGACCCAATTTTGTTTTTATATTGGCGGCCATTTTGAAAATGGTTGACGATCATAAAATTTTGATGATGGACATCATTCGCCACATCATAATCTACTTGGAAACCAAATTTCGTCTAAATCGGAGTATGTTTGTATTTTGGCAGCCACTTTGAATTCAAAATGGCCGCCGTAATAATTTCTCAAGTCCAACAGGAGAGGTCGGACAAAATTGCCCAGACGTTAAGGAGGAACTTTCGATAATACTAGTACGTTAAGCTCTGGTCACAACGAACCCACGACACATCTATGCAGCGCCACGACATGAAATTTGGTCAAATCGCGGGTCATCTGTGATCGTCGTACGACAGTCGCACGATATTTTGAGCATCGTGGCGCTGTCGTGTGTCGTGGGACGAAAATTGGACATGCACCTTTTTTGCTCTACGATTTTTTGTCGTGTCACTGTCTTGTGGCTGTCGTGAGAGTGTCTTACCACAGTCGTGCGACTGTCGTGCGATAAACACATTGTCGTGGGTACCAACATAAACCATTTTAATAAAACAATCGTACGACTGTCGCAAGACACTCATGATACAGTCGCACGATTGTCTCACGAATACCAAATTTCGTAAGATGCTCGCACAACATTGATTGTCTGTCGTACGACAGTGGTACGTTCGTCGTGCAACATATTTTCGTTTTATTTAGAAGAATACAATTCGGCGGGAATGAATGTTTGGAAAACATACCGTCTGCCGTTTAAAGAGGATGGCTATTTCACCAGAACGATTACGCTTGGCCCTGCCGGACTCCAACAAGAGCAAAATATGGTCCTGCTAGCGTTGATTCGAGCCCGTGGACAGTTAAGGAACCAGCGAAACGCCTGACGTTGGTAGGTTAGGCCATGGATCGAACGGCACCTGATGTTTGGGCAGTATAGTACACTGATGCAAGAGTTGGAGCGGGAATCTGCCGGTGATTTTGTTGGATTCATGCGGATGGAGCCTGGCATGTTTCAAGAGTTTTTGCTGAGAGTCGCCCCTCGCATCACCAAGGGTCCACTGCGAGGCTGCCCCACCCCTCTTGAGCCTGGACTGAAGCCGGCCATAACCCTGCGCTATATGGCCAAAGGGAACATTTACCGCAGCCTAGCATACTCCTTCCGTGTCCCCCACAACACCATCTCAGGGTTCGTTCCGGAGGTTGCGCAGGCCATCGTTGATCAATATCTTGGCGAGACGATGCAGACCCCAAGTACACCAGATGGATGGCGCCATGTGCAGACAGATTTCGAGCGCGATGGAATTACTAGTATCACCATTTCTGTGGGGCCATCAAAGGCACCAAAGAACACCGGAACCAAGCACTACAACTACAAGAGTTACTTTTCTATAGTCCTGCTTGGAGTGGTCGACGGCAACTACAAGTTTCTGTAGGCAGACGTTGGCGCAGAGGATTCGTATCTGATGCCGGCATTTTCAACAACGGCCCACTAAGAGGTGACCTTGAAGAAAAACGACTAGCTTTCCCGACCCTGAACCTCTTCCTGGTGATGACCACAATATCACATACCTTCTGCTTGGGGACGAAGCGTTACCGATGCGGCCCTATATGATGAAGCCGTACGGGGAAGGGTGCTCTACCATGACGAGCGTATATTTAACTACAGAACCTCAAGGGCCCGCAGAGTCGTGGAAAACGCATTTGGAATCCTGGCTCACCGTTGACGTGTTCTACTCACCACCATTCAATTGTTACCAAGACGTGCACAGAAGGTCACATGTGGATGCGTGATCGCTATCCCGGCCTCCACGCGTCTGACCTTGACCAGGGCGATGGGCATGGAAATATCATTCCGGGTGCCTGGCGTCTAAACGCCATGCACGAGGTTAACCAGGTGGTCGGGCCTCAAGTGACAAAAGAAGGAAACAGATTCGTGTTTATTTGAAAACTTTTATAACAGTGAGCAAAGAAGACTTCCATGGCAGGATGCTATAATCTGAACACTTAACTATGAAATGTTAACTGTGCTTGTCAACTTTGAACTTATGACCGTATTTGATTGTATATGAAATATTACATGTTTGCAATAAATTAAATATTTTGATTTCTTTAGAAACAGTACTAGTCTAATGTCTTTGATATGAAGAATAATGATCGACAATGCCTATTGATAATGATTCCTATAGATTGTGGTGCCTACAATACCTGTCACAAAAGGGACCATTTAATATAACTGTTTTAAACGCAAGAATAGACAACCGAATCGCTAGTCAAACAGAAGGACAACCAAACAACTAAAGACAAACCTGGAAACAATAAAGAGACGACAAAAACACAAACAATAGACACTCAATACTGAAACCGATAACATAAATCATAAAAACGAACCCCTACATGACTGGATTGGCCTCAGGAGTTCCGGACGGGTGAACAGATTCTGCTACTTGCAAGACACCCGCTTTTCAAGTTCCACTGTCATGGATTCAAGCATCTATTGGCAATTATTCGGAAAACTATAGCAGATAAATTTGATATTCATTGTATCAATGCGATTTCTGTGCAAAAAGCAATAACAACAGCCACTACCAGGACACCAGGCGAGCTATATCTAGGCTCTTGGGAGGCTTGCTTTAATATATGTTCAATTTTTTTTTCACAAATTTAATGAAACTTTTATTATAAGAAACAATTCCATGTATTATTATTAATATACTAATAACAGGGAACTCATACTATATTTAAGTCTTATTCACACATAGAAACGCATTCAAATTATTTATAGCTCAGTTCTGCCGGAGTGAAAAGTATTGTCTGACTATGTACCAACACTGATATGCTATGAGACACTGTCTTCTATTCAATATCACCCTGTCTATTCATCGGGCTATCCAATGAGTATGGAGAGTCTACCATAGTGTTAATAAGGGAGCTGATGTTGAGCGAAGAATCTCTTGATGAGGTCACGCTGCTGGGGTTTGCGCCATGACTGGATACTGTTGATGGCGTGCTGTTATGCTGATGTTGAGCTGCCTGGTATCGCGGTATCGTATGCTCGAAGACAGTGGGAATATTTGATTCTTGTTGCGAGGTGGACGTGAAACGCGGGGTGCCCTGACTCATCTGCAACACATTACATTGTGAATTAGTATGTAATAGAATATATACAAAAACATCCAGACCATACAGTATTGGAACCATAAGCGCATGGTCCGACCAAATAAGTATAACAAAATTGTCAAGATCACATACTTATGGTCCACATGTTCTTATGGTCCGGGACATTTATATAACACATATATATATAAATAAACAAGTCTAAATTAAAACATATACATACTTACGTATACCTGAGACTTATAAATTTGAGGCATTTAACTTAAAATAATATTTAAATTATTAAAGTAATTGAATAAAAATATAGCTCACTATAGACGACTGCAGCAGTGGAGGGCCTGGGGCCATATTTGTGTAGAACGGCCAGCTGTTGTCGTGCTGTGGGTACTGCTACTTATACTGACGCTGAGGTTGTGCCATTTGCAGCTGATGCATGAAAGACTGTGACTGGATCTGGTCAGGGTCCTCTCCCTTTCTGCCATTCCTAAATAGCAGTTCATGAGTGCTAACGAGTCCATTTGAAATCGCTGAAAAGATCGAGCACTGATTGCGAGGGACTCACCCATATGTCTGCATGATCCTCTACTGTGTCAAAGCAGACAGGAGTCTTGCATCTGTAAAACAGAGTGTGTAATTGTATAATATTCAATACATCAAAATAACATTATTAGTGTCAATAGAACGTGTTTGTTCACAACCACTATAGAAATACATTCTCAGAAAAATAATCAAATTGTTTAAATTTATTTATGATTAGTGAATAATACAAACAATGACATAGACTACATTGTGCTGATATAAATCTTTACACTACCTCTTTGTGCCGTTTCTGGTGCTGTTTTCCTGAGGTACTCTGACAGCGCGGATTCCAGCGTTGACTTGACAACCTTGCTGCTGCTAGCCCGAACATTCGTGAAAGAACAAGGTGCCTTGCCCTTCCCATAAACCAT
The DNA here is from genome assembly GCA_017311375.1 of Mytilus coruscus. NCBI lineage: Eukaryota > Metazoa > Mollusca > Bivalvia > Mytilida > Mytilidae > Mytilus > Mytilus coruscus. Next base: position 93,451,610 of record CM029604.1, read on the forward strand.
TGTCTGGATATCCGGACTGTCTCTGTGAGAACTCTGCGGCGCGGCAGAGGCAGACACTGCTGAGGACACTATTGAAGCCCCGTCGTCATCGTCATCTAGGACTTCTATCTCCTCTTCTTCGTCATCTTCTCCTTCTTGTACTGTTTACACACCCTGTAACAAAGACAAGGACCAATGTATTGAATGGAGTATGGAATAGAATAAGAAATGAACAGAAGGGACATTTTTTATTTTGTTTTACATATAACGGAATCGAGAGAAAATGGCGAGGTAGTAATGCACTCACTTTTAGTCATTCATTCTTGTAAATACTCACCCTGCCCATGATGAGACCGGGGGTCTTGTTCCTCACATAGGGCTTCAGGAATGCCATGTGTTTCAGATCCAAGCAGCCCTGTACTGCAAGACTGGTGGGGCATTGCCGCTCTTCTGAAACTCTCTTTATACGTCCGTAGGAGGACCGCAAGCTTTTGTACTACTTGTCTATCCTGATCCCTGCAACAAAACGAAAACATATCAAAACGCATTTCACACACTGGAATAACATTTGATTTATTAAATGGTACTCACATTAACAGGTCAAATGAGTTCACAGATAAAATATATATGAAATGTACACTCACCACTCAAACCAATTGTCGCCCCAAAATCTGCGAACATCCTGTCTTTCTTTGCCTTGTTTTTTAATTCTTTAGTTGTCTGGTTGTACAGCATCTCATTGTCCTCCACCCAGGCCGCGATCTTTAACTCCTGTTCCTCAGAAATATCTTCTGGTAGGGCGATGTTGATAACAGTACCACCTTCGTTGTCAGGGGTCTTGTTCTTGGATTTCGCCTGGGTAACCACAGGTTTCTTCGCTCTTTTGGGGACAGCACCAATGTCATTGTCCGTAGACTCCTCCCCGTCCCCCGTCACAGTGACGACATTATCAGCAGGGTCGTCTCCAGCAGTTTCCGAATCGTCATATGTTTCAGCTTGTGGTAGGGGTCCTCCGTCTGGTCATCATGATCCACGTTTACTGCTACCACCTTTCTTTTGTTAATTTTTTCGGGGCATCCTGGTTTAATTCGATGAACAACTATAATATAAACTAATACGAAAACGTCGTTTACTTGGACCGAACTTAAAATAACACTGAACAATATTGAAAGCAAATGGCAAATGACACGCAATAAATCGGGCCTTCTTTATATACTAGTAGTTCGGAGTCAAACGCGCGAGTGACCCACGACTGTTGTGCGACAGTCGTACGACAATGGCACGACAGTGACACGACAGTAACACGCGCATACCATGACATGAAAACCTGAAAAATAGCCCCAAACAACTCAGGATTGTCGTCATCGTGGACATGTCGTAGCTGATGTGACAACTCGAAATATTTTTGACATTTTGCACGACAGTGCCACGACAACTATTTTATAGATCTTCCACGACAAAAATCGTACGATCTGTTTTGACCGGGGCTTAAATTTTTTATCGTTAGACAAACGTTGTACACGTTCGTTTCGATCAGCGTCCATCTAACATATTCACACACATTTCAACGTGCAAAAAACTACTATATAGCGCACCTGAACGTGTGTATAACTTATCTCTGGCGTTCGTCTAACGTGTGTCTATCTTAATTGATGAATGGTTAAAATATTTAGATAATGGAGAAAAAGTTGGTACTGTGCTTTTGATCTTATTAACCATGTCATACTTTTAGAAAAGCAAAATTTTATAATATCGGAGAACATATGCTAAATTGGATAGAATCATATTTGTCTGAAAGACAACAAGAAGTTCAATACGTAAACATTAAATCCGATAAAACGTTTGTAAAATATGGAGTGCCTCAAGGTTTTATTTTAGGTCCTCTGTTATTTTATTTTATATCAACGATTTACCACTTCATGTTAAACAATCCAACATGGATGTATATGCTGATGAATCAACATTACATTTTCGTGATAAGGAAATTGGAAAAAATTTATAGCAAAATGATTTAAATGCTAATCAATCTTGATGTTACAATAACAGTATGAAAATTAATGCCAAAAACCAAAGTGTATGAAATTGATTTCAAAACAAAACTTACACAACTATCAGAACTATGTATTACCATCAACGAAACCTGTATTGAGAATGTCCATTCTTTTAAATTACTTGAAATTGACATTAATTAAAATTTAAGCTGGGAAGGACATGTTGATCGTATATGTAAGATTATCGCATCTAAAATATCCCTTTGTATAAATTTAAAGAATATTTGCCTATACACATAAGACAACTATTTTATAATGCATATATTCTATCATATATAAACTATTGTAGTTCAGTTTGGGAAATTTTTACAAAAGGATTCAGATAGAATATAAAACTTCAAAAAGAGTAGCAAGAATTATACTTGAATGTTATATTTCTGTTCCATCTAATTTTATGTTTTCTTCTTTAAAATGGCTATCTTTGACAAAATAAAGAAAATACCAACAATCAATTCTAATGTATAAAAATTGTAAATGGACTAGTATCTGATTACCTAGCAATGCTAAATATTAAAGATGTTCAACACTACATTTTACGATCTGTCTCTAATAACGATCTATTTGTTCCAAGACCAAATACAAATGTTTATAAAAATCTTTTCATTATTCTGCAACCAAGGAATGGAATAATTTACCATTCACAATAAAAATTGTCGTAATGTGGAATTATTCAAGAAACATTGTTATAATCATTTTCTTGAAAATTCTATGCAAGTCAAATAATTTTTCTTTTATGGTTAGAATATGAAAACCTTATCAAATGTTGCCATTTAAATGTTTGAATGATTGATTTGTATATATTATATATATATTGTATATTTGTGTATGAATGTTTACTGTATACATGTATTTTGTTTGAGGGCCTCAATGTAAATTAGACTAGTTCTAATTGAGTTACCCTCTTTAAATACAGAATTTATTATTATTATTATTATTACTATTGATATTATTATTATTATTATTATTATTATGATTATTATTATTATTATTATTAAACAACACGTTGGCACACGTTAAAAATTTTGAGCATATCAAAAATTATTGCGACTCAACAGACGTTCAACAACGTATGCCATCGTGTGTCAACGTGTTAGTAACGTTGTAAGAACGTGTCCCTAACTTATGCAACGCATTTTCTTTTGAATAAGATATTTCTATGTTTACGATATATGTCGAAAAGCCCCAATGGGCAGATGCGCGTCGCGCATTGCCAACGCGCATCCTCAAAGAAGCAGTATCCGGTTAAACCCACCAGTACTGTGTCCCAAATTTTTTTTTTAATTTGCAGCTATATGAATCGGCATGCCGTCATGATCTCATGAAGAAACTCATGGGCAACATCTTTGCCAAGATTGGTTGAATTCTGCTCAAAGGCTCGCAAAAGACGATGAATATGTGAACAGTTAATTGGCGGACGATGGGCGCCAATTGCAAGTGATGACAATAGCTCACTTGTTCTTGGGGTCCGTTGAGCTAAAATGCTTAAAATACAACATAAAAATGACGGCATATTTTTCTTGTATACCTTGAGGTTTACTTTCCGTTGCTTTACCATTTATGATATTATGAGTAACTCGGCGGGTGTTTAAAGAAAAGCAGGTGACGCTTACTCTATCATTCAAAGGGACATTTTGACTTCATACAGGAACTTCTTAGGAAGAAAGATAAGAAGTTAGCAATATCCTTTAACTTTACGTTCCGCTATATAGATGATGTTCTCTCACTAAATAATACAAAATGTGGTGACTATGTTGAACGAATCTATCCCATCGAACTAGAGATAAAGGATACTACAGATACAGTTAAGTCTGCCTCATATCTTGACTTACATCTAGAAATTGACAATGAGGGTCGGTTGAAAACAAAACTTTACGACAAAGAGATGATTTCAGCTTCCCAATTGTGAACTTTCCATTTCTATGTAGCAACATTCCAGCAGCGCCTGCATACGGAGTATATATCTACCAACTGATACGATATTCCCGGGCTTGTATTTCCTATCATGATTTCCTTGATAGAGGATTGCTGCTCACAAGGAAGCTATTAAACCAAGAGTTCCAAATGGTGAAGTTGAAATCATCCTTCGTAAATTTTATAAACGCCATCACGAGTTGGTTGATCGTTATGGAATAACCGTTTCACAGATGATATCGGATATGTTCCTTATGTCGTAACTACAATACCCTTCACTTTTCACGAATGTGACCTACCGAATTAGACTATTTACCAGATTTGTAATAACATAAGCAACACGACGGGTGCCACACGTTGAGCAGGATCTGCTTACTCTTCCGGAGCACCTGAGATCACCCTAGTTTTTGGTGGGGTTCGTGTTGCTTAGTCTTTAGTTTTCTATGTTGTGTCATATGTACTATTATTTGTCTGTTTGTCTTTTATTTTTGGCCATGGCGTTGTCAGTTCGTTTTCGATCTATGAATTTGACTGTCCCTCTGGTATCTTTCGTCCCTCTTTTACTCAACTTTTCTCAGATTTCAGTTAGTGTACTTAACTGTATACTTTTGTCCACAGTTTTGATTTGTTTAAAAACATCGCTGTCGTTCAATTTTCTATTGGAACGGGGTGATGGGAGGGTAATGAATATTTTTAGCTCACCTTTCCTAAAAGGAAATGTTTGCCATCCGTCGTTTTGCTATATATACACACCATTTCAGTTAACTTTAGTTATGCCATGTTAGAAATAAAGTTTTTGAATTTAAACTTTTAGATAAATAAAAAATAAAAGGACTTAATTAAAATAAAATGACTTAATTCGGTTGGATTTATCTATTAAAAATAATAAATGAACTTAATTAACCTAATTAAAACAATTTAAAACAGTATAATTAAGTTTTCTTAACATTATAGTGTTTTATTTAATGTAACTTAATAAATTTTAGAAATAAAGATATTTAAATTTACATCCATAAAATAAGTAAGAAATAATATTGGCATAAATAAATGACTTTAATCTCTTATAAGTTAGTAAATAATCTAATTTAAAGCAATTTAATGCAATATAGTGCATGATATTGTATTAATTAAGTTTTCTTAAGCATTGCTAACTAACTAACATAAGGCCCTATACGCTTCCGTAGGTATCCATAGAGCTATCTTAAATTTTCAAAACACTGTCAGATAAATCAGTCGAAAGTATAAAATTAAGAATGAAAATGGGGAATATGTCAAAGAGACAACAACCCGACCAAAGAACAGACAACAGCCGAAGGCCACCAATGGGTTTTCAACGCAGCGAGAAAATCCCGCACGCGGAGGTGGTCCTCAGCTGGCTCCTAAATAAAATTGTGTACTAGTTCAGTGAAAATGGACGTCACACTAAATTCCAAAACATATAAATGAACTAAAATTAAAAAAAAAATACAAGACTAACAAGGCCAGAGGCTCCTGACTTGGGACAGGCGCAAAAATTTGGCGGGGTTAAACATGTTTTGTGAGATCTCAAGCCTCCCCTATACCTCTAGCCAATGTATAATAAAGAAACACATAGTAATACGCACAGTAAAACTCAGTTCAAAAGAAGTCCGAAACCGATGTCAGAATAGGTAACAAAAGAAACCAAGCAAAATGGCAATGATACATAAATGAACAAAGGACTACTAGCAGTTACTGACATGCCAGCTCCAGACCTCAATTAAACTGATTGAAAGACTATGTCTGCATCATATGAAAATCAAGTACAATCCCTCCCGTTAGGGTTTAGTATCATACCATCATAAAATATATGAGAAGAACATAACCCGTATCATGCCAAAACTGGTTTTAGAATAAATGTGTTTATTTCCGATGCAAAGACCCTATGAGTGAATCAATATTAGTACCAAAATATGCAATCCTTAATGACTTGACAACAGTATTGTAACTATATCCTTTTCGAATAAGTCTGCTAACGGTTTGGTTAGCTTTTGAGGCGAATGCCGACATTTTTGTACTTTTGCAGAACATGGACAGATTAGCTACCATTTAATTGATTAATAATTATATCCGTGATACTTCGTTTGTTTATTGGTAATTGTTAACGACCATAAATGATTGTAATTGTCTTAAAATCACGCATAACCACAAAATCAAGAAATAACAGAGAGTAGTTATATAATTTCATTCTACCCTGATGTTTCAATCTCGCGCGTATTACGAAAAGTACTCACCGTTTTTATACACATGGCATTCATGCTATTACTTATCTTTTGATTCCTCTGTTTGTACATGCTTACATAAATAACATTGAACGCTATATTGTTAATTGTTAAAGTACAAAACAGTATAAAGGAAGCGATGAGAATGTTTAGGCATACAAAATCCTGTTTTCTGGAGGAGGGGTATCAGTTTAATTACCAATTATAAAGCTTTTTCTAACGATTTAGGACAAATTTCCCTGAAGTTGTTTCACTAACTGGGACAAAATTAGAAAGGTGTTAGTTTAAACAGTACTTATCATTGAAAAATTATAACAATGAAGTAGTACAATTTTACATAGAATTCAAATATGGGATTCGGAATTAGTTTGGAAAAACTTTTATAAATCCATCTCTCGTCTTACCTAAATAAACAACGGAGTATCTGCAAGAAAATTTGTTTAATTAATTCAAATAAAGTTTTAATTTTTTGTTTTAGAATGACCTTCTCGACATTTTTTTTTTTTTTTTGATAATTGCTCAAATTTTTCTAACCTCATGCAATTTCGAGGTATTTTTAGGCATTGATAACTTTCAAATGAAATATTCGGGAAATACGCTTAACTGTGATAACACCTTAAAAAATAAAATAAGAAACATTATATAAATATAAACACATAAAACAATCAATATCCAGGCATACAAACGACTTATGAGACACTATAAAACTTAAAATTCTATAAAATTTCAAATATATCACGTAAAACATACAATTACCAAATTGACCATTAAAATTACTAATATTCAAATTATTATTATTTATATATTATATGTGAAATTGTCTAATTCTTACTTTTTCTGATAAAAGTAAATTAATAAAACTCTCAGGCTAATAAAATTTCATAAACAACTGTAAAACAATTTTCTACGCCAGAAAAATTTATTTAAAATTTGCATAGGAAATATTGTATATCATAACAGATCATAATTTCAATAAATTTATTATCTATATCAAGGCTGTGAAAATCTGGAATAAATTTTGAACATTCATGAAAAAGATTATATCGAATATCGTCATAAAGCGTGCATTCCATAATGTTTTCAGTCTCTACACTACAACTCTCACAAAACAAACAAAGTCTGTCTTTTACGGGTGTAGGCGGCCTGGAGTATCTGCCAGTTTCGTGCGCTAGCGGTAGAGGCCCAGAGCGGAACAGAGCCATATGAATGTAAACATGTTCTTAGTAAGGGATTATCCAATTGTTTAGGCTTATTTACAGTTGAAAACAAAGAATTTATATAAATGAGTCACAACTGCCCGAAACACATTTATCAAGTTGACAGCATTATTAATTGAAAGTTGAATGAATGAATACTTTATTCTCTTAAAAGTTGAATTTTGAAACAAAGAAAAAATCAAAATAAGTTTGAAGTTTACTTGTGCAGTATAATTGGTATAGTTTATGTTATTTTGTGAATATTTAGAACTTCGAAATTACAAAAAGCATAACAAAGCAATGTGAAAGAGGAAAAGAAAAAAAAAAAAAAAACAGTTAGTAGGAATAGCCATTTCCAATATACCGATGCATACATGAAATCGAATTACAAATATAACTTTTGATTTTCTTTAAAAAACCATTTTCTTTTAATTGTTAAATTTAAGTTAGTTAAGTAGTATTTGATGTAAACAGCTGGACTAAAATTGGTTGTGGAATGCAATCTAGTTGTAACTCTGATCTTGAATTTATTAAATTAAAATGTAAATAAACAAAACGATAAGTCCTCATTAAATTAGTACATAATTTACACTCATACTCACACTTACGAAACTTATACAATTTCTACCATTTCATTGTACCGTTGTGTCAATCAATGTCTAAAACACAATTTATTAGAATTTCCCAAACTAAAAGTAAGTCCTCACATCTTAAGATTAATATATAAATGAAATACCTACAAATGGAGTCACCCATTAATTATAAACATTGCACTGACAATGAAACAAATTCTTGAATAAAACCAATAAAGAGGTCATTTAAGCCTTGAACACTTTACAATATTATAAGTTTGTAAGAGAATGATTATCCCTTTCTTCATGATAAGTACTCGCTAACGCTCGTACTTAATCTTGAAGAAAGGATTATCATTCTCTTACATATACTTTAACCCAGTTCTTAATATAAGTATGTATTGTTCAATCAATGTGTATAATCAAAACAAACTTTTACATGGATGAGTACATGCGATGAGCTAACATAAATCATACGAAAATTAGAAAAGGTTCCGATTTTAGTACGGAAGCTGAAATAATTGATGCAATCAAAAATTAAAGAATAACAAATCACCGTGATTAGATAAAATTTTCAATGAATATATAAAACATTCAACTCCAGCACTGGTACATATTTACTGTAAAATATTTAACATTGTTTTAGACACCGGAATAATACCAGAGCACTGGACTATTGGTATAATAAAACCAGTTTTAAAAGCAAAGGAGATACCATGGATCCTGATAACTTCAGAGCAATAACTTTAATAAGGTGTCTGGGAAAAGTCTTTACATCAATAATTAATTCTAGGTTAACCTTTTTGCAAATGAAATTTCCTTAATTTCATACAAACAAGCTGGATTTCGAAAAGGTCACTCTACAACCGATAATTTATTCGTGTTGCATGCCTTAATATCACTGTATCAGTCTTTTGGAAGAAAACTATTTTGCACATTTGTTGATTTCCGCAAGGCCTTCGACACTGTATGGAGAAGTGGCTTGTGGAAAAACTACAGAACAGTGGTATAAAAGGAAAATTTTTACTGTTATTTTTAATATGTATTATATTATTAAATCATGTGTTAAATACAACAACCAACAGTCAGAATATTTTCCCTGTCTTACTGGTGTTAGACAGGGTGAAAATCTATTTCCTTTTCTTTTCCATTTCTTTAAATGATATAGAACAGTTCTTTATTGATTTAGGTGGATGTCCCTTGAGATAGTTAAAGAAAAATGTCAAAATGAGTTAAATTCATTTATGAAACTTTTGCCATACTGTACGCTAATGATACCGTCATTTTGGCGGATTCAGCAGAAAGTATGCAAAATACACTAAATATTTTCAGAATTACTGTGAGTTATGGAAACTAGAAGTAAATGTTACAAAAACACAAAGTATGGTATTTAGCAAAGGCAAAGTGCGACGGAAATTTGAATTTAAATTACAAGGCAAAAATATTGAATTAGTCGATACCTTCTCATATCTTGGGCTCATATTCAAATGTAATGGTACTTATACAGAAGCGAAGAAAAATTGGTTAATCAAGCACAAAAGCATTATACAGCTTGTACAAAAGTATTAGAAATCAGGTCATCCCATTAGATTTACAGCTTAAACTTTTGATGCCATGGTAGAGCCTATTCTTTTATAATGCTGTGAGATTTGGGGATACGAAAACTTGAAAATTTTAGAACAAATTCACTTAAATTTTTGTAAACGTATTTTAAGAGTAAGATCTTCAACGCCTAACTATATGGTATATGGAGAATTAGGCAGATTTCCATAAGAAACAAAAGTTGAAATAAGAATAACATCATTTTGGAGAAGTATAATGCATGGTGAAAAATTAAGTAGTAATATGTATAGATTATTATTAAGTTTAAAGCAAAATAGCGGTCAGTCATTCAAATGGCTGAATTTTATAGAATCAATATTTAATGATACAGGACTAGGATACATTTGTACTTAGGGTAAAACCATCTTTTTAATTTGGATCGAACGACATATAAATTCCGCGAACCTGTACCCTTAATGACGTCATAAATAAAATTCTATGGAGACGCATTGTCAACGTCATAAACAAGGCGATATACGGTCAGTGACTGCATATCACAAATGAGTATACGGTCAATGCAAATAAAAATAATTTGAAAGTAAGTCACTGAGGCCAGTCCTGGACTAGTATGCCAATTACCTTGTGTATTTCATCATAGAAAATGAAAATAAAAATATAATATTTTCAAGTCATGAATAATGATTGATTCAGGTTCACATGTAGACAATATAAATTTCTTCCCTCCTTTTTCTGTTTTTCAAATTCATATTTCAAACATTTCTCTAAAATTTTGTGCAATAAGTGGTCAACAAAATATTGATAAACGTGATTAAGAAATAAACAAAATGAATATGGATAATAACGTTTAAAATTCTTTCCTCCTCTACCGAAACAAGGCTTGGAATGAAAAATTTAATCTGACACATATAATACTTTACAACATGAAGTAGTTCATGGAATCGGCTGCTCGGAGTTTTATTTATTTTTATTTGTACATGCATTGTTTTCATTTTTGTTTTTATTGGGTGCCGTTGTTTTGTTTATATAATTATTTGAGAGATTCTTTACGGTATTTATCAATTATAACAAGGTTTACTAAGCTAATCGGATAACAAGGATAAATAAATTCTAGTATTTTAGAGGTGGTTAAGAATCAGTTATGCATTTCACTTGACAAAGATAAAACAAAAGCGCTTGTAAAATTATTAGCAATGAGTATATTATCTTATTTTTTTAAAATAAGAAATACAAAAATTAAACTATATTTCAAGGTTAAAAGTTGTATTTTAAATAAATTGTTATATTAAAAATCATTTATAATAATCTTAGAGCAATATTTTTATAGAATTACTTTTACATCGCTTTTCCTTATTACGGCTAAATTGACGCGGAAAAAATTATGGACGTCTGAAAGCGCTGTTCTACAGAGAGGCAAAAGTTTTCCAACGTCACAAATATGAAACGTCAAGATGCTTTTGGCGCGACAAAGCAAGAAATAAAGTCGGCAGCAAGAGGGTTAACATTCAAAAAGAAATGTAAATAATTTCATTGTATATTTTCTCTATATGTTTATTATTTTTAACCCTTTTTCATTTTGAAAAATTACAGGACGTACAGATAGTGGACAAAAGTGAGTTCCCACTCAAAGAATGTCCTATCATTTCAACTCAAATCGATAGTTTTCAAAAAATATTACCAAGTTATTACATGACCGATTTATACAAAATAAATACCATAAGATATAGAAATGTTTAAAGTTTTATTGTTTATTTGGCCATGATATTTTCAGGTTCATTTTAATTTTCTGACGAGGTGAACACAAAGAAAGAAAAATATTTCTGAAAAAGTTTGCTGTGCATTCTAACCAAATCAAAATCGTAAAAATGTATTTGTGTTCAATCCATCAGAAAATAAAACGACCCTAATGAAAACTATTTCTACATCTATATGGTATTTATTTGATAGAAATGGTCATGCAGTGTTTCCGCAATATTCTTTTGAAACAAATCGGTTTTGGTTAAATGATAGGACAAATTTTCAGTGGGAACTGTGATAACTGGTTACGTGTGAACTACAGAAAAGAAACTCTTCTGATGATAAAGATTAAAAATCAATAGTTTATTTACGTCGGTAACTAAACTTATTCCAAACTAAAAGACAAATTGAAAGAGTTGGTATTACTTTGTTTCATTAAAAGAATGGCGAACGTAGATACAAATATCTTGTCTTGGGAGGGATAAATCCTACTTTGTAAAGAATCACTCTGATTCAAACAAAAATTCTCTGAAACTGACATTATCAAGATGCTTGATTTCTTGATTGACAACATATTTGTTACGTTTGGAGGACGTGTTTTCAACAGACTGTCGGAATTGCAATGGGAACCATTTGTGCCCCTCTTCTTGCCGACTTGTTTCTTTATTATTATGAGGCTGACTTCAAATAGGAACTTCCTAGGAAGAAAGATAAGAAGTTAGCAGTATCCTTTAACTTTACGTTCCGCTATATAGATGATGTTCTCTCACTAAATAATACAAAATTTGGTGTAGATGTTGAACGAATCTATCCCATCGAACTAGAGATAAAGGATACTACAGATACAGTTAAGTCTGCCTCATATCTTGACTTACATCTAGAAATTGACAATGAGGGTCGGTTGAAAACAAAACTTTACGACAAAGAGATGATTTCAGCTTCCCAATTGTGAACTTTCCATTTCTATGTAGCAACATTCCAGCAGCGCTTGCATACGGAGTATATATCTCCCAATTGATACGATATTCCCGGGCTTGTATTTCCTATCATGATTTCCGTGATAGAGGATTGCTGCTCACAAGGAAGCTATTAAACCAAGAGTTCCAAACGGTGAAGTTGAAATCATCCTTCGTAAATTTTACGGACGCCATCACGAGTTGGTTGACCGTTATGGAATAACCATTTCACAGATGATATCGGATATGTTCCTTATGTCGTAACTACAAAACCATTCCCTTTTCGTGAATGTGACCTAACGAATTAGAATATTTACCGGATTTGTAATAACATAAGCAACACAACGGGTGCCACATGTGGAGCAGGATCTGCTTACCCTTCAGGAGCACCTGAGATCACCCCAGTTTTGGTGGGGTTCGTGTTGCTTAGTCTTTAGTTTTCTATGTTTTGTCATCTGTACTATTATTTGTCTGTTTGTCTTTTTATTTTTGGCCATGGCGTTGTCAGTTTGTTTTCGATCTGTGAATTTGACTGTCCCTCTGGTATCTTTCGTCCCTCTTTTATTAAAGTTATTTTGAAACAATAATTTTGAATTTTCACAATATCATCTGTTAAAAGTGGCATTAGCTGTCAAATTCATGTTCACCGATTTGACTCAAATTCTCATATTTGATTTATAACATACTAAAACATATATCCAAATTATAAAAGGTTTAAAATAAACGATTAACGATACATGTACTGGTTAAATACATCAGCAATTCGTGTGTATTTCAGTCTAGACGCCGTCTAATTAACCATCGAGGTGACCTCCGAAGACTGCCGACGGTCATATAACCCGATAAAAACATAAATATAGTTATAAATAGATAGTGAACACGTGCAATTGGATTTTTTAGGTCTGTTTGATTTCTTATTATAGGTCGAAAATATGTTAATCATCGTTTTACCAGTCAGGATTCTACTTCGTCAAAATTATCTCCCCATTACGCCCCTAATTTTTATAATCGTAAAACTGGAAGCCATTGTAGTGATGACGCGTTGTCAATTTAGCTCTTGAAAACCGATGGACAAGGTACGATAATCATCAGAGAACCATATCCAGAAATGAATGCCACTTTGCTTATTTGAATATTATACTACGGAAAATCGGATACGGGTCACGGAAATTATATTGAAATGATAGGAATTTTGAAAAAAATGTCTGTTTTAACTTTAATTTAAGTGAGAGACAGGTTGCGGGGACAGAAAATAAATATACACAACAATATACACCATTTAAACGAAAGATAATGACTGTCGTTGCAAAAATCAAGGTTCCTGAGCTATTTTAAAAATCGAAGCGAGAGGCTTTTAACATTGCAGTATAAAATACAGGCTAAAATGGCTGAAACGTCAAATTTGCAAACTTCGTGTTGAAAATTGGCTAACAAGGTCATTACAAAACAGGTTGCGGGGATGTAACTTGAAACTTGAATGTCCAAAGAATAAGCAAGTCCAAACCTTGTATGTGTAGTCGTTGAACTCTAGGTTCCCACGTAAAGTTAAAATGCCCCTATTTCAAGAAGAATAAACTCACGAAAACACGAAAAATTCACTAAATTCGCGTTCATTGTTTTGATTTTGACCGCCTGACAACTTTACGGAAATATCAGAGTGATTATAAACAAGGACTCTGTGACGGGCAACTTATAATATCCGTGTTTTAAAGATTTTAATGATATCAAGCCAGTCCAGTTCAAACTATTATCACGTGGTACAATTCTCATTTACATATTATGAATATTAATTAGCAAAAGTATTACTAATTTCTGGCTATGCGGCCCCGATTTTCGTTCAAATTAAAAGTGACATGCCATAAATTATAATACTATATTTTTAAAGTTTAAAACCTATATTTTTGTAAACATCAATAGATTTGTCAACTTCCGCTGATATTATTCATGCTTTGTTGCTGTAAACACCTCAAGATTCGCGAAAAGGGCAGAAAAATGGCAGTTTCCAAACCTTTTTCTGCATTTTAAACTATGAGCGTACCTACGGCCCACGATCATATTTATACCTGACATTCCTTGAATATAAATGTTGATGCAGTTCAAATATCTTAGTGGGCCGTAGGTACGCTCATAGTTAAAAATTTAAAAGGTGAAAAAATCGTCGTAGTTTTCATTGAGTACCATGGAATCATCGAAATATTTAAACGAACTGCGGACCGGAGATGATTTCCGGTATTCACTGGATCCGACGACAGACTCTTTCGTCGTGCTATAGTGGCTAGTTTCTTTATGACGAAAATTTAACATCTATGAGAAAGGAACAAATGATATAACTGTATTTATTATTGCATGAATTTAAAGTTACATTTAACAGACCGTCGAGTTTTGTCACAAAATCAGAAGGAACAGAGTGTGACAAACTTTTTGGGAATGTAAATGAAACCAAAGTTATTTAATAAGTTGTTCATACTCAAACAGTTCCTTTTAGACTTAATTTCAATATTAAGAACACTGTGACACAGACGTTAATCATGTCGAAGCATAAACATGTCTTTTGTAGCGTAAAACTGCAAAGATTTGTCGTGGAATGGTGTATTCTAAACAGGAACACATTTTGAATAAAAATTCTTTACTCAACAGATCGATATTGATGTCAACATTAAATTTTAGTACTAATTTACCCTTCAGAAACACGTATTTTGTTTTATAAATGACGAAATCGTCGCCCTGGAATGTATTAATCTCCATTGACGCTTTTATGAAAAGTGCTTTCTTTCACGTCCGCATTTCTATCAAGTATGGCATGCCAAGTTAACATTTTAGGCAATCATTATGGATGGCGAAAATGAATTACAAAACTGTGAATAATTACATATATTGTAGTTCATACGACATAAGAAGACACCATGTGACAAATTTAATTATTCAATTTTGTAAGTGTAACAGTAATAAAGATCAAACACTATTGTGTATCTTGAGTAAATTTTTGGTCATGGTGTTGTTTGTATTATTTGCAATTGTCCCCGCCTTCCAGTCGCTCTTTTTCAACGAAAACGCGTGCTACTTCGTATTTCTTGTCTGAAAATTATTCTCTATATTACTTTCCGTCAAAAATATGCATGAAGTGTTTGCCACATGACGGTCAGAAAAAGACTCATCAGTGATGGTCGAATAAAAAGTCAAAAGGCCATGAAAGGCTAAAAATTCCGTAACGTTTTGCAAAATACAGCTAAGGTTATCTATTCCTGAATAGATAAGCCGTAGTTTTCAAACAATTCAAATTTTTATAAAGAGTTAGTTTATGAATTTGACCATATCAATGATAATTCATGATAACACAGAAGTGCTGACTACACTGGACATCGTGTTACTGCATTGGATGTTTGTGTAACTATTTCTAATGTCCTAGCTCGTAAAGTTACAGTCCGCATGAAAACATATCACCCTAACTGGACTAACTCCGACCCAACTAGTCTTTGCTCTTACCCTGAATACCACGTCATACGGAAAAGCAGCAAATACCAATTTTAAAGTCTTTGGTTTGACCCAACTCATGGAATCCGGTACTCGAGGTGAAGACGCGTCCACGAGACAACTGAGGCGGTGTTTGTCTCATGAGTTTAATGCTGGTTGACAAACAAAGCGAAAGTGTTCACCAAAATGTGCATGGTGTTTTAAAAGATGAATATTTAATATTCGAAAATTAACAACAATAGACAAATGTGATTATAATTTTTTATATTTTTATCTTGGAAAAATACTAAACATATTATCACTTTTATTCTTAGCTGTATGTTTATGTACATTTAATTAATAGACTTATTAAGAATCAAAGACTTCTTTTGTAATTGGGTGTAAGCGATGATCGAAACACATTTTGGATGAAGCGCGGATGTTACAAAAGAGGCATTTAAAGCGTTATTACATTTTAATGCTACAACCATGAAATTTTGTTTTCCTATGCATTCTTGTGACGTTGTCAAGGAAAGAACGTGCTGTCATAAATGTTGCATTTTTTGGAAACAGCATCTGATTTTGGAATGCCTCTCAATTGTTGTCATCCAATTGAAAACATGGCTTCTTATGAGATATACAAGTAATGCAATTATTGATAATAAAAAGTTGAGATAACCAAATGTCATTCTATTACAACTTTTTAAATTGTACGATTGATAAAACATTAAATGTGCAGTCAGTTTTGACAAGATTTTGTATAGTTTTAATTCATTTCTTCAATTTATATAAGGGGCCTCGGTGGCCAAGTGGTCTAAGTAGTTACTACTGTAATCACTAGCCAGTCAACACTGAGGTTGTGAGTTCGAACCCGCTCGTGCGGGTGCACTCGACTCAATCTTAATTGACTAGGATTGTCAGTTTTCCTATCGAAGGTCGGTGGTTTCTCCGGGCACTCCGGCTTCCTCCACCAATAAAACTGGCCGCCACGAAATAGCCCAAAAGCGGTGCTTAAAAGTGGCGTTAAAACACCAAAATCAAAATCAAATCAATTTATATAATTGTACAATGACTTAAATGAAGGGTGCTTATAGTGAGAATCCTTCTTATTGATATAAATCCTCGCTTTAACATAAGCTTCCATCCAAAGAATTGACTTCTGTAATCAACATCATACTTTTATTAGTATCTTGCATGTCCAAATATAATTGTTCATTTTGATATTATTTTTTTTTTATAAAACACAAAAACAAAACGAAAAATACATAATGCAAAATAAACACATACTATGATTTTACATGATATTTCACGAATCAATGGACAACGGCAGGAAAGAGAAATTATTGTTTGTCATCGCCAGTATCCACATCATAAGTACAGATAAAACAAAATCGTTCCATATTTCATTTCATCGTGAAAGAAACAGCAGTTTATTCAGTACTCAGTTCTCACTTTTCTTTGTCATTTTCCTGGGTTTCAAGAAGAACTGAATAGATACATTATCTTTAACTTAAGTATAATTATTCTTCTTCTTTTCTGGATTTTATTCTCATACACACTTGTCCAAGTCGACACTTGTTTAATTTTTGACATTGACTTATGATATTTGGCATAAAGTGTATACCCATGAGATATCAGTTTAATATCATTATGACCTTTGTCGTTGATCTCAAGGTCAAAATAATTGATGTTTTGTTCTTGACCGTTGGCTTTCAGGGTAAAATGATTGAGTTTTATATGTCCAACCTTAAAACCATATATATACTTATCACTTAGAGGCTATGTCAATTTCTTTTACTGCACCGAAAGAATAAATCCTTGATGTCAAATCCACGTTATATAATGAATCGTATATTATCTCCAAAATGGTTTATATCCCAACCCATTCATTTCTTATTCACCATAGGTTTTGTTCCCCAGGGACACATTCACACCAACACCATACATCATATTAGTTCTTAATTGCCTTGATTAGACATTTTATTCCAGACAAGGACTATGTGTGATACAAGCCACGTCTCTTTCGTTTCATTAACTGTTAAATATCTGTTCAGACCCACACCTAATAAGTAAATCCTTTATACATGTTATATTCTTGTTTTCATGAAAAGACATTCACATTGAAAAATAAGGTGTGAAGTTGTCTTTAATTTAAAAAAATGTTTGCTGTTGCTTAGCAACATGTTAGTTTCTATGCTTGAAATGGAATTCGTCAAAAAGAATTATGATACTCTATAGTGTTATACCATATGGGAAAGAACATTCTTTCAAAATTACTAAATTCATACTTCAGATAACATGAAGAACCCATGATTGAACGGTTGCTATGCACTTGTTATGTTGCTAAGTTGATGATAAGCATTAAGTGAACTACAATTGAACTAACTTTTCATTTCTAACTAAAAGTTGTTCATCAACAGACAATCTGCATTACATTTAATTTAGTTTGTTCAATAAAATGACTAATTGATTTGTAGTTGTCTTCAATTCAAACAAATTTTTGCCGTTGCCAAGCAACATTTGTGTAGCTATGCTCAATACGAAATTTGTTAATAATAAAATGTATATGTATATACAGTTGTCAATGTCTATTTTCCTTTTGTTCAGTACTATGTTATTACATCCTTTTACTTTTTCCGTTCAATGCATTTCGATTCTTTATGAGCATAACTCAATTTCCTTTAATAGAACACAAAGTTTCACGAAATTACTATTCCATAATTTACACGATAAGATCCAATTACGCCGGTATCTTCAGCCATGCATACACCTACGTTGTCTGGTGTCTAAAATAGAAAACAACAGGTGTTACAAAATGAAAGAAATCAATTGTTTATAATATTGAAAGTGACATGTCACAGCATGATTTTTGCACAAAATCACAATGCAATAGAGCTAATAATGGAAGAGACACATATGTCTCAGATAATGTGTATTAATTTTGATCAAATGTTCTGTAACAGTTACAAATTCATTTGTAAATCTCTGTCTTGTATTATTTTTAACTTGTGCATTAATGAAAATGAATGTTATTTATTATTGAAATATGTGTATACATGTAAAGAATAATTAAAACTTTGAGAATACAAGAATATTACTGGGCATGCTCTATGAACATTCAAGTAAATATAACTCATACAAAATACTTATGACAAAAACAATTCACATATGTTCTTTAAATTGTCAAGGTCTCAGAGTAAAAGATAAAAGACATAGATTATATTTGTGGATGAAATATCAAAATGTAATATTTTGTTTGTTCAGGAAAGTCATTTCACTGAAGATTTAGAGAAAGACTTAAATTCTGAAATTAAAGGTCAACAATATCATAGCTTTGGAACCTCACAGTCCAGAGGAGTTTCAATTTTATTAATAATGATTTAGAATGCAAATTTATAAATATATTCAAAGGAAAAGAGGCAGGCTACTCTTAATAAATGTTGAAATTGAAGACAGTATTTACACTTTAGTAAATGTCTATGCACCAAATATACCTAAAGAAAGAAATATTTTTTCAAAAAGTTAAAGTAATTACAAAAATAGCTTAGGAATGGTTATAATTGGAGGAGATATGAATGATACTTTAACAAAAATAGATAACAAAAATAAAATGTCAACACAAAAATCAAAACAAACAAAACCAGTATTTAGCCTTAAATCTTTAATTAAAACCAAAAAGCTAAGTGATATTTGGAGAGAGCTTCATGGTAAGGAAATACAATTTACTTGGCGACGTAAAAAAAAATCTAAATGTAGCATCTAGAATAGATTTTTTCTTAACCTGTCCTGAAATAAGAACTAAAATAAAATCTACTGATATTAGGCCAGCTATTATAACCCATACAGACCATCAGGCAATTTCTATAAAATGAAAGGTCGATCAGACCAAAAGGTAAAGGATACTTTAAAATTAATAATAGTATTTTAGAAAATGAAGAATATTAAAACCTTATTAAAATTCTAATCAAACAATATGAAAAGAAAATTATACTCACCAAGGATATTGGTGTCAAGTGGGATCTTTTAAAACTGAGGTTAGAGACCATACCATAGCATTCTGCAAAGAAAAGCACAAAATAATGTAAAAGAAATACATATTTTAGAAAACAAATTGAAGAAATTAAATGAGGGTATAAACAAAAAATGTAAAATGGATGATATTACCTCTCTTAAAGAGGAAATTAATATTATAGAAGAAAAACTTGGTAAACTATATGATTCAAAAACAAAAGGAGCACAAATAAGATCTAGAATTAAATGGGTAGAAGAAGGAGAAAAAAACACAAAATTCTTCTTGGCACTAGAAAAAGCTAGACAAACAAGAAAAACTATTACAGCGCTCAGAGACAAAGAGGGGGTGATACATACACATCCTACAGAAATACTTAATCTTGAAAAAGAGTTTTATGAAGAAATTTATAAAGTTCAAATCCCAATAAAATTTTATAAAAGATTATGTTATGAATACAGAATGTGATCATGTCCTAACAGATAAAGAAAGCGATAGTATGGAAGGTTTATTAAGCACTCAAGAATGCACAGATTCATTATTTAAAATGAAACTTAATAAAGCCCCAGGAATTGATGGGTTAAGTGTAGAATTTTATAGAACTTTTTGGGAACATCTTAAAGAGTTTGCAGTCAAAACTTTTAATCTCTCATTTGATAAAGGGGAGTTAACAAATTCACAAAAATTAGGAGTTATTTCCCTTTTACATAAAAAAATGATCCTCTCAGTTTAGACAATTATAGACCAATAACATTATTGAATGTTGACACAAAATTAGTTGCTTATTCACTTGCTCAAAGGATCATCAAAATATTACCACAAATTATTCATGGAGATCAAAATGGGTATGTTAAAAACAGATATATAGGATATAATATTAGACAAATTCAAGATGTCATAGATTATGCAGACAAATTTAATATAGAGGGTGCCTTACTATTTTTAGATTTTTCGAAAGCATTCGATTCATTAGAATGGGATTTTATGTTCTTTGCTTTACAAAAATTTGGCTTTAAAAATTCTATGATGAGATGGATAAAACTTTTATATACTGACATAAAAAGTTCAGTTTTAAACAATGGGTGGATTTCAAAACCCATGAGTATATATCGTGGAATACGTCAAGGCTGCCCGTGCAGTGCGATAATTTTTGTTATTGCTGTGGAGATTCTTGCTTGTAAAATTAGGCAAGACCATAACCTTAAAGGATTTGAAATCAAGATAGATGGAAAAACCCATACTTTAAAAATAAGTCAGTTAGCTGATGACACCACTCTTTTTCTAAAATCAAAACAAGATATTTCAAAAGCTCTTAACATGATTGAAAATTTGGATCACTTTCAGGATTAAAACTTAACAGATCTAAAACAGAGGGTATTTGGCTAGGAAGCAAACACATTGTAAAGAAAAATATAAAAATATTAACTTTACAGATAAACCAATTAAAAGTCTGGGGATATATTTTGGGCATAACAAAGAAGAGTGTCAAAAACTAAATTTTGATAAACCGCTAGAAAAGTCTGTAAAATTATATCTAACTGGAAAAAGAAACTTAACCATGATAGGAAGAATAACAGTTATTAAATCTTTAGTTATTCCTATAATTACTTATTTGGCTACAGTCTCAACCTTTGGCAAAGAGTATTTAGACAAATTTAAAAATTATATATGAATTTTATGGAACAATAAGACAGAAAAAGTTAAACGCACTGTATTAAGCTATAACCAACTAGATGGCGGATTAAAATGGTAAATATAGATAAATATATAGAATCTATTAAGATAGGTTGGATAAAAGATTAACTGCTGATAAATTTCTTAATTGGATGGTTATACCAAAATTTTATCTAAATACATTTGGTAGCAATCTACTTATCTTAAGAATGAATACTAATAACATATACTCTATACCGGGTACCAAAGAGCTACCAGAATTTTATCTTGCTATGATTAAAGTATGGTTAAAAATAAAAATAATAAAACTAAAAGTCCAAATAATACAGACTTATCCGCCAAGAAGTCATTTGGGGAAATCAATTAATTAAATTTCAAAAGAAAACACTTCTTTTCCAAAATTGGATAGACAGCAATATCATTCATATAAATGATATTATCGATGAAAATGGAGTCTTTTCAGAAAAATTTATAAGTTTAAAACTAAAAAATAAATCAAATTGGATAGCTGAATTCTCAAGATTAAGAAAAGCAATTCCAAAAGAATGGTTAAAAATATTAAAGGAAGAATGTTCAATAAAAACTAGTGTTTTAACAAATAAATCACTATATATAAGTGAAAAAATAATTGCAAACATAAACTAGAAAAATTAGATTCGAAGAAAATTTATTCAATCTTAATAGAATATGATAAAGAAGTTCCAATAGGGTATTATAAGTGGAATAGAATTTTAAAATGTGAAAACATACTAATTGAAGCTAAATATATGCAAAATTTATTCACAACTATTTAAAAGATAATAAACTGAAAATGTGCAGATGGAAACTATTACACTTTATTCTTCCAAACAAAGTTTTATTAAAACAATGGAAAATAAGCCATAACTCTACTTGTAATTTTGTAACCTTACAGAAGACTATAAACATTTTTTGTAACATGCCACTTTTAGATGAGTTTTGGGGAAATATATAAGATACTTGAATTAGTTAAGATTGGTAGACACATTTTCACTGAAAAAATTTAATCTGGGGATATAAAATTAATGATGAACATTATTATGAAATAAACTTTTACTTACAATTATTGTGTTCACTATACACAAAATACACTATTTGTCAGAATATAGAACAAAAATATCAATATATATAATGTTTTTAGGTCAGAATTTAAAATAGGATTATTATTACAAAAAATATATTAATATTGATTGACAACATTGTTATATTATTGTCAATATTGTAATAATATGTGTATTTTACAGAACTCCTTGTACTTAAATTGTTTGATAGATGATTTTTTTTATTTTACAAATTATTTCAATGAGTTTTGAAAGTGAAAGTACCTCTTCCCAAATCTATATACTGTAACTTTAGATTATACGTAAGATATGCAAATTATGCTTAATATATCATGAGAACAAGATTCTTATGTAAACATACCTTCCGTGGCTAATTCTTTTAAATTTGGCAAGCACGTGGTGAAAGCAATTAATCCACACACAAAAAATAACAAATGAATTTACCGTTATACCGGACAACAGATAGCCTGGCATCCTGACCCAATCTAATACTTCGTCGATAGGGCCAGGCGTAATACAATCCACGTGACCAACTATCAGCGCTGAACAGGACTGAATTACTGCGCAGGTGCATGTTCTATAAACGAGGAATATATCGATCAGATCGTTAATTAACAGTTGATTCACGATGTAAATCAATAACGTTTGAATTATATATGCTAAATATTTCGAAATTTGCATTTCATATGAAATGAAAAATAATTTTCAATAAATTCGTGACAATATAAATATTTCCGCCATGTGTCAAGAAATGACGCTATCCCACGATGCATCATTCTAACATCCAATTGACGAAAACATGTCGTTGTATTCCGCCTGGCTCTACTGTCGAGCAGTGAGCCAGGATCCCAGGCTACGTCGATAGGACATCCAATTGACGAAAACATGTCGTTGTATTCCGCCTGGCTCTACTGTCGAGCAGTGAGCCAGGATCCCAAACTAGACAACAGAGAAATACATTAAACCACAAACCAAATTCGGAACACGCTTAAATAACCCGTTATTCTGTTTTATTCTCAACATCTATCAGATATATATAAAGTTCATATTCAGAGTTATAATTGTAAAATTATAGAGAAATAATGTATTAAAGATAAATACTGTACTAATGATAAAGAATGTATTAATGACATATAATATGTAAACTAACAAAATTAAAATATACTACCTGAAGATACCCTGGTCTTAAGGTACTAACATACAGGGATCTTCGCTGTAATAGCTGTACCAGTGAAGAAATCTGTTAACAGCATGTGATATACTGTTGTTGAATAAAAAAAAAAAAAAAAAAATGTATATGATAGAATATTGGAATGAAACACCATATGGAAAGAAAAATCTTCAAACAACTGCTATATGCATACGTCGGAGGAAAACACCCATATTTTAACCGTTGCTAGGCAACATTTCTGTTGCTATGTTGTTTCTAAGCATATATTAAACGAAATCAAAGGGGCTTTTTATTTGTGACTATAAGTTCTTCTTGGACAAACAATATTATTTTGAAATATTTGAATTCTTACAGATAAAGCAATAAATATGTGATAATTTTGATACTAAATAAACCCGTTGCTAGGCAACCATCCTTTCACCGGAACAATATAAAATCACTGTTTTTCAAGTTTCTTTTCTAAGACCATCAATAATATTAATATAGACTTATTTGGAAAAGTGGCCAGAAACGCCCCTTATCATACCTTGTCCATCCACATAGTATCATTATGATCCTTATATGCCAGTTATATTTTAAAAGACAAATGTATCTACTAGCTATTGAGCATCATTTAATGTACTTTTATGCATTTGGTCAACTTGAAACTATTGTCTGATCGGTTGTCAGGGGAATTTTCGAAAGTTCAAAAATATTTTTAAAAATTTAATTAAATATTTCGTGGAAGGGCAGACTAAAAATGTGCAGAGGTTGAAGACTAATTATTACTATAGATAACACATACAAAAAATAAGTTTTTAAGTTATGCATTTTAAGATCCACCAGAAAAGTTTGTCGTCAAGTACTTTTAGTAAAAATTATTTTTTGTTATTCGAACACGCCTACTCTGTTGTTATGACTCATTAGAAAGGTATTTCATTTGACCCATATATTTCATCTTTTAGTACTGTAAAATTGAGAATGGAAATGGGGAATATGTCAAAGAGACAACAACCCGACCAAAGAGCAGACAACAGCCGAAGGCCACCAATGGGTCTTCAACGCAGCGAGAAAATCCCGCACCCGGAGGTGGTCCTCAGCTAGCCCCTAAATAAAATTGTGTACTAGTTCAGTGAAAATGGACGTCACACCAAACTCCAAAACATATAAATGAACTAAATTAAAAACATACAAGACTAACAAAGGCCAGAGGCTCCTGACTTGGGACAGGCGCAAAAATGCGGCGGGGTTAAACATGTTTTGTGAGATCTCAACCCTCCCCCTATACCTATAGCCAATGTAGAATAAAGAAACACATAGCAATACGCACAGTAAAACTCAGTTTAAAAGAAGTCCGAGTCCGATTTCAGAATAGGTAACAAAAGAAACTAAGCAAAATGACAATGATACATAAATGAACAAAGGACTACTAGCAGTTACTGACATGCCAGCTCCAGACTTCAATTAAACTGATTGAAAGATTATGTCTTCGTCATATGAAAATCAAGTACAATCCCTCCCGTTAGGGGTTTAGTATCATACCATCATAAAATATATGAGAAGAACATAACCCGTATCATGACAACAACTGGTTTTAGAATAAATGTGTTTATTTCCGATGCAAAGACCCTATGAGTGATTCAATATTAATACCAAAATATGCAATCCTTAATGACTTGACAACAGTCCTTTCCGAATAAGTCTGTTTAAAGGTTTGGTTAGCTTTTGAGGTGAATGCCGACATTTTTGTGCTTTGTAAAGAATATTACCATAAAATACTGGATGTGAAATACCTGAATGTATAAGATGTCTGCATGTTGATTTATATTTACGAATGATGTCCTTGTACCGATGATAAAATTTAGTAAATGTTTTGACTAGTTTGTGATATCGAAAACCTTGGTGTAATTATTTTCAGTAATACAGGGATTTCTTTCGTTAAAATCAAATACCTTGTTACATACACGAGCGAATCGAACAAGTTGAGATATATAAACACCATAAGATGGCGACAAGGGAACGTCACCATCTCAAAATGGATAATTAACAATATCATCTCTTTTATCATAAATTTTGGTTTTAAGCCTCGGTTAAAGATAAAGATATCAAGATTCAGGAAAGGACAGTGTTCATTGTTAGTATTAGCTTTATTTAAAGTCAGTTCGGCAGGATAAACCAAAGAGGTACATACTGAAGTCGTCATTATTGAGAGCCAATATATCAACTAAATATCTAAAAGTGTTATTAAATTTTGAATCAGATGTTGTTTCGATGGGTCTTTGCTGATTTTAGTCATAAATTATATCAACCTAAAACCTAAATATATAAAAATAATAAAATCTAAAGCGAGATGATGTATCAAATATTTTTCTTTTGTACGTTTTCAAGACAGAATAGTCAACTCAAACACGCCTGAACCTAAAAGGTGTACTCGACTTTCTCTTTCGATGAAATTATTGCCTATTTTGGGATTGTTTCCCAAAAAGTGTCACTAGGGGCAGAGATGCAACATGTGCAAATTGATGCTTTAAGAAGATAAATCTATTATCTTTCTTTGGAATTTTTCGGCGGAATTTATGCTTATGCAGAAAAAGTTCCACGAGAATTTGCACCTACCACAATCGACTGTTTTGTGAAAATTTGTCTATAATTTAAAAGTTTACAAATATCTCGATGCCAAATTCAATAATTTAAGTGAAACACATAGATAAGATGCATAAAATCCTAAATTAGGCACATTCATTAAACTTTTAAAGCCCATATAAACAGATGTAAACAATTCAAATTTACCAACTTCGCCTTTTTACCTTCTCTAACAAAGAGTTCCATTTCTTTTGTTTAATTTAAACTGGGTTTCCACCTGTTACCTGTATAAAATGAGCTTTTTGTGGATCGAATCAGTCAACCAAATGGTTTACCCTTGTTTCACTTTCAATGTTGATATTCTTTTCCTTTTAATAGCTGAACATGCCTAGTTCATGCGTAACCCATCTCTAGCTAAGGGGTTATATTATAGGTCACATGAATACGGATCGAATGAGGTTGAATTATTCACTTGCAAGTGAATAATTCATCAACGATGTTTGCTAGCTTATTTTGACAAAATTGAACCAAAATGGCTGCTAAAATTAAATCATCATTTCGCTATAGGACTTTCATTAGTAATTGAAGAAACAAAAATTCATATTTTATTATTTTTTTTTATTTCTCGTAGCTAATGCCCTTTAAACTAAATAAAATGAAATATATATGCAAAAGCATATTGTTTTATTTTCATTAGTTATCGAGATAAATGCCTTAGATCCGATTTTTACTGTTATTTTTAAAATGCCACACTCGGTTGCATATTGCGAAAAAAATTGAAAAAAGCAGGTGCATTCAAAATCGTATACTGAGTCTGGTCTTTCTTATACACCAATTTTCAGAGTGTTTCACATATTCTTTAGCATATAATAATTTTCCGAAATCTTCGTAGATTCCAAGGCTGATTTTTTAGCACGCCATTGTCTCGATGGCTTTCAACCTGAAATACTGTCTTCTAGGGAATAAAAGTTTTAATATTATGCCTGCAAGGTATAAAATTAAAAACGAATAAATTTACAGAAGGGCTTATCCATTTAAAGATTTTATTATATCTATTAACAATTTGTAATATAGGTCGTCTCGATTTATGTTCATATGCATGTCTTCTCGAGCCATTATCATCAAATGTTTACATTAGAGTGAGGTCTTTTGAATTTGGTTAGTAACACAAACTACAAAATGCCACACTGCACTGCATATCAATCGATCTTTTAAAAACGTTTTCCTGGGCGGCTATTTACTAGTTGATTATATGTACGGAGATTTGGCTTGTTCCAGTACTGTTTAAAGGCAATTTTAACTTACACTGAGGTTGTTACGTTAGAATTTATCCCCATAGCAACATTTCAAACGAAATACACAGATAAATCCTTGACATACTGTCCTAAACGCTTGCTTAATAAAGAGAAAATGATGGACATTATCTTTAAAATCAGTTTTATTCAAATGTGTTCATTATAACTATCTTAAACAGACACTTTTATAAACTTATTATCAGTAGCGTTCTCTCATGGAGAATTCACGAAACATTGAAGTGCTTCAGGTTCTCTGTGTTTGCAGGGATGTAATTTTTGTCACTAGATTCTCCACTGTTTGTCCGCTAACTGTATACTACGCTCACTGAAACGTTCTAATTAGAAAACTACGAGGCATGACCATTCTGTAAATAATGTGAAACGATTATATAATTGTGGACTCTAGAATCAGGCATAAGTAGTTTAATAACCACACTACAAAAACACATCCTTTGTGTTTATTGTGTGCAACAATGACAGAAAGGGCTTGTTTGTCATGTTTATTTTTAGTTTTGAAATATGTATACACGGTGTATTTGTTCATTGAAACACAAATTGTGGTATTTTGACACATATCATTTTTGTTTGAAGCGAGTATGGCGCACATTATACAACTCGAGTCACGTGATTCTATTAAAGCCATCACACGATTATAACTAGATAACGGTACACGTTCCAGATGAAGGAAAATTGCTTTGACGCTCTTGCACACACAAATACTAGTCAATTCGTTCCAAGTCTAATTGGTTCCCAATTCATTCCAAGTCTAATTTGGTTCCCAATTCGTTCCAACTATGTTTGTCAAAAATATTTCTTTTGAGCGCTTTTCATTGATTGATATTTTGTTGATTTTTTTATTAGGTTGTGTCTTGTGAGCACATGTAAAGGTATAGGTGTCATCTGACATATATACTTGTAATTACATGTATAATACAACTCCATCTGGTGTCACTGACACAATAGAAATGTCTGCTCTAAAAACTCTTTTGGTCTTTATGAGGTTTTGACTGCAGTTATGCAGTGAAAAGGAGTAGTAAAACATAGATATAACTTATGTGTTTCAGTGATGCTAATCAATAATTGCTGATTGAACTTTGTATATTTCTACTGTACATACATGTATGACAACTTATTAATCCCAGATTAAGGAATATAAAGCATGTAGAAGCTTCTGAATTATGAATCAAGAGAACAAGACATGAGCATAAGTGCACAGAATACTAAAACTTACACTGTAGGCAATACACACTCGTATGAAAAGTTGCCTCATTGGCAATCATACTGCGTCTTCATACTTTATATCTATATTTGTATGAAAAGGTCAATTTTGTAGTGTATAGTTATGGTTTAACTTTGTTTTATTATTTGAGATTAGGGTCATTTTGACTAGTGTGAAGCTAGCCGGCGTTAATATTCATGAGGCTAGCCGTCAATAATATTCATGAGATGAGACCGCGTTCGATGAAGTGGTGTGGGTAATTAATAGATTTTAACAATAATATAATTTTATGCTGTAATTATCCAATGTGGTTATGTTATTTATAGCAATATCAAATCTTAAATCAATAGGTGTCTTCTGCAAGGTCCGCGTCATTTGAAATGAAAGTAAATAAAAGGTTGAGGACAAAATACACATAAAACCAAGAAACAATTCATTGAAATCTTGCGATTAGTGAAATAATGTAAACTGAAACTACAATTATAAATAAAAGTATGATTAAATAAAATTATAGAAATTTTGCGATTACTGTAAATAAAGAGATTGAACAAAAGCGATGACATATGCATCTTCAAACTGGGACATATACTCAAACAATGATCCATATAAATACGGTTCGTATAAATAGTTATCATCTTTGACTTTAAAGTTTGACATTAGTAAATTAACAAATATACTTTACACGTACACTGAAAGAAGGAATTAAAGGAATTAATTGTCATATGGGCTTTCCATAATCTGTTCGTTGTCTACAAATATAGTTCCACCTCAAAAGTAAAACATATCAAACATACGATCATATATCTTCCATTGTATCAGATCAGAAAGACAAGAAGATTAATTTTATATTTGACTGAAAAAGAATAGAACAAATAAAACTATCAGTTACAATTTAAACGACATATATTTTTTTTCAATATTACGGAGATCAATCAGAGTCATTAATCTCGACATTATCAGACCATTCGACTCAGAGGTAGGCATTATAGCCTATATATATTACTAATGCCCTAGACCCGTACGGGTAGTTATTGCCTTTAAAATGGCCTATAGCACTTATGCCCTAGACCCGTACGAGTTTGTCAGCAGAGGATTAAAGGGGAGGTGGTACGCCTGTTTACAACGAAGTCGAAATAAACTATTGCCGGCTGGCCAAACTAAAGACTTCTCCACGTGGGCCATTATACCAGAGGAAGAGGTAGTTATTGCCTTTAAAATGGCCTATAGCACTTATGCCCTAGACCCGTACGAGTTTGTCAGCAGAGGATTAAAAGGGGAGGTGGTACGCCTGTTTACAACGAAGTCGAAATAAACTATTGCCGGCTGGCCAAACTAAAGACTTCTCCACGTGGGCCATTATACCAGAGGAAGAGGTAGTTATTGCCTTTAAAATGGCCTATAGCACTTATGCCCTAGACCCGTACGAGTTTGTCAGCAGAGGATTAAAAGGGAGGTGGTACGCCTGTTTACAACGAAGTCGAAATAAACTATTGCCGGCTGGCCAAACTAAAGACTTCTCCACGTGGGCCATTATACCAGAGGAAGAGGTAGTTATTGCCTTTAAAATGGCCTATAGCACTTATGCCCTAGACCCGTACGAGTTTGTCAGCAGAGGATTAAAGGGGAGGTGGTACGCCTGTTTACAACGAAGTCGAAATAAACTATTGCCGACTGGCCAAACTAAAGACTTCTCCACGTGGGCCATTATACCAGAGGAAGAGGTAGTTATTGCCTTTAAAATGGCTTATAGCACTTATGCCCTAGACCCGTACGAGTTTGTCAGCAGAGGATTAAAAGGGGGAGGTGGTACGCCTGTTTACAACGAAGTCGAAATAAACTATTGCCGGCTGGCCAAACTAAAGACTTCTCCACGTGGGCCATTATACCAGAGGAAGAGGTAGTTATTGCCTTTAAAATGGCCTATAGCACTTATGCCCTAGACCCGTACGAGTTTGTCAGCAGAGGATTAAAGGGGAGGTGGTACGCCTGTTTACAACGAAGTCGAAATAAACTATTGCCGGCTGGCCAAACTAAAGACTTCTCCACGTGGGCCATTATACCAGAGGAAGAGGTAGTTATTGCCTTTAAAATGGCCTATAGCACTTATGCCCTAGACCCGTACGAGTTTGTCAGCAGAGGATTAAAGGGGAGGTGGTACGCCTGTTTACAACGAAGTCGAAATAAACTATTGCCGGCTGGCCAAACTAAAGACTTCTCCACGTGGGCCATTATACCAGAGGAAGAGGTAGTTATTGCCTTTAAAATGGCCTATAGCACTTATGCCCTAGACCCGTACGAGTTTGTCAGCAGAGGATTAAAGGGGAGGTGGTACGCCTGTTTACAACGAAGTCGAAATAAATTATTGCCGGCTGGCCAAACTAAAGACTTCTCCACGTGGGCCATTATACCGGAGGAAGAGGTGGTTATTGCCTTTAAAATGTCCTATAGCACTTATGGCCTAGACCCGTACGCGTTTGTCAGCAGAGGGTTAAAAGGGGGAGGTGGTTCGTCTGTTTACAACGAAGTCGAAATAAACTATTGCCGGCTGGCCAAATTAAAGTCTTCTCCACGTGGGCCATTATACCAAAGGAAGAGGTAGTTATTGCCTTTAAAATGTCCTATAGCACTTATGCCCTAGACCCGTACGAGTTTGTCAGCAGAGGGTTAAAAGGGGGAGGTGGTACGCCTGTTTACAACGAAGTCGAAATAAACTATTGGCGGCTGGCCAAACTAAAGACTTCTCCACGTGGGCCATTATACCAGAGGAAGAGGTAGTTATTGCCTTTAAAATGGCCTATAGCACTTATGCCCTAGACCCGTACGAGTTTGTCAGCAGAGGATTAAAAGGGGAGGTGGTACGCCTGTTTACAACGAAGTCGAAATAAACTATTGCCGGCTGGCCAAACTAAAGACTTCTCCACGTGGGCCATTATACCAGAGGAAGAGGTAGTTATTGCCTTTAAAATGGCCTATAGCACTTATGCCCTAGACCCGTACGAGTTTGTCAGCAGAGGATTAAAAGGGGAGGTGGTACGCCTGTTTACAACGAAGTCGAAATAAACTATTGCCGGCTGGCCAAACTAAAGACTTCTCCACGTGGGCCATTATACCAGAGGAAGAGGTAGTTATTGCCTTTAAAATGGCCTATAGCACTTATGCCCTAGACCCGTACGAGTTTGTCAGCAGAGGATTAAAAGGGGAGGTGGTAC